>JAZKJV010008666.1:0-90060 GCA_037367405.1 Ottelia alismoides
TGTGTGAGCTCGGTGGTGCTCCATGGGCAATCTGCCTTCATCTCGGGGCACAATATGGCTGATGGGCTTGTTACGACTTCAGAGATTTGTCTTGAGTGGAAGAGGTCTAGAAAGAAAGGGGTAATTTGGAAGATTGACTACACCAAGGCCTATGACTATGTCAGTTGGAAGTTCTTGTGGGTGTCGCTGCAAAGGAGGGGATTCCCGAAGGTTTGGATCCAGTGGATGAAGAGATGTGTCACTACGTGCTCGAGCTCGATCCTTGTTAACAACAGCTGGAGGGTGGTTTGTTTCACCCGTAGAGGGGAGTTCGCCAGGGGTGCCCACTGGCTCCTATGCTTTTGTGGTGGTGGCCCTTGTTTTAAAAAGCGCGCCTCGAGGCGGTGAGGCGTAAGCCTCGAGGCGTTTTTTGACAAAAAGCGCCTCGAGGCTTAAGCCTCACCCAGAACTTCTGAGGCTTAAGCCTCAGGGTAGTGTGAGGCGTATGAGGCGGTCGAGGCGAGGCGGAGGCGTAAGCCTCAAGCGCATGGCTTTTTTTTAAAATTTTTAGGTTATGTGCTTTGCACATGACATTGTTTTGCCATAAACATTGTACATTTTTTTGCTAGTATTGTTGTTTCTATATTAAGCCTTGCATATTTCTATAAATATGTCCATATAAAGAGAAGAGATTGCTTGAAACACGTGAAGCTCGATGATCTTGTACATCATGTTCAATTTATCATATTGCATCAACACATACTAGTTCTATTGTACACAACGTACACGATTATGTTTGAATTGTAATAAAATTGTTATACTACTTGTAAGTTTGCAACTTGATGTTGTTATTTGTCTGTTCTTAAAATAGATATCACATATACGAAGAAGCAAAGTTGAAAAGAAACACATGGAGTAGAATAATTATTATGCATTGTTGTGAATAGCGGAAGCAATCACATGCCTAATATTAGTTTTCTGAACTTCTATGCTTTCATTGCTTATGTGTTGTACCTTTTACTAGTGTGAAATTGATTTTGAATATGTCTTTGGCAAAACTTAATATTATTATATATATTTTAATGTTTTTTGCTTAATTTTAATTTTTCTTTTAAAAAAATTGAGGCTTACGCCTCGACCGCCTCGAGGCTTACGCCTCGCCTCACATTTCAGGGAAACGCCTCGAACCGCCTCACGCTTTTTTAAACCTTGGTGGTGGCAGACTGCCTGGCGGTCTTGTTCCAGCGTGCGGTGGAGGCAGAGTGGTGCGAGGGCTTTCGGCTGGGGGACATCTCGGTTCTTGTGTTGCAGTATGCGGATGACACACTGATTTTATGGGGGGTTCGGAGGAGCAGAACCACAACGCAACTATCCTGGTGGATCTGTTTGGGTGCCTTTCGGGTTTGCAGATTAACAGGCAAAAGTCGGTGGTGATCTCGTTCGGGATGGACGAAGAGGAATGTGGCAGGCTTGCTGGATGGACAGGGTGCCCACAGGAGAGATTGCCGATCTCGTATTTGGGGCTACCGTTGGTTGAAGGCAGGACGAGGAAGTCGGATTGGGACTGCGTCGTTCGGAGGATGGAGGAGCGGTTGGCAGGATGGAAGGCGATAACTTCGTCCAAGGGAGGGAAGCTGACCCTCCTAAAGCACGTTCTCTCTGCCATTCCAGTTTTTTTTACTCGACGCGTTTGATGCCTGTTGGGGTTAGATGGAAGATCGAAGCTTTAATGAGAAAATTCTTCTGGTCGGATGGGAGATAACAGAAGGCTGGTCTGCATTTGGTTGGCTGGGAGGAGCTTACTAGGTCGGTGGCTAATGGGGGCCTTGGGGTCCGTGATGTGGAGATCATGAACAAAGCTTTGCTAGCCAAGTGGGTGGTGCAGATTTGGGGCTCTTCGGTCTCGCTGGCTACCAGGCTTCTGAGGAGCATATACGGTGTCAATGGGGCGTTGATGGCTGAGAGGAGGACTTTTGAGTCACCGCTGTGGGTGGGGATTCGAGCCGTGTTACCGGAGGTTATGTCTTACTTGCGACCGAGGATGGGGAATGGTCAGTTCTTCAGGTTTTGGCTGGATGATTGGACGGGGGAGGGTGCACTGGGGCATCGTTTCCCGAGGTTGATGGCCTTAGTGGTCGACAAGGAGGCGCCGCTGGCGGACTCGGGATCGTGGGCCTTACCTTTGTTACGGACATGTCGGATCAACAGATGGATAACTTCATGCGGATGCTGTCTGAGATTCCCCCGGGGGAGTTGTCTAGTGAGCCAGACCGCTTTGAGTGGGCGGATGGAAGGTTCTCTGTTAAGAAAGCCTACGTTAAGTTGAGATGCGTGACAGTGGGGCGTGACGAGGACCTCTGTGCGGACATGAAGATTATTTAGGCGGCCAGGATCTCCAGTAGAGTCAAGGTATTCTTGTGGTGCTTGAGAAGAATCTGTCTGTGTGACAAAGCAAGGAGGGGAATGCTATTTGGCATGATAGATACAAGCTATGATAGATGCAAGGGTTCTATGGAAGACACTGAGCATATCTTCTTTGGTTGCGGGTCTTTGGAGCAGGTTTGGAGGTTGTTGGGGTTGGCTTGGGTACAAGCCTCTAGCTTGGAGAATTTCTGGAGATCGATTCGAGCGGTGAGTCTTGGGTCTTCGGACGACGTCTCAAGGCCTTTCGCCGTGCTTTGGGCTATTTGGGCTGGTAGGAATGATTGCATTTCAAGGGTCAACATTTTTACTCCGAGAATGTGGTCGCGCATTGTAATGCATTGTACAACTTCTGGACCTCGAACTGATGTATTTTGTTTGGTATTAATGAAGTTGGCGGTGTGGTGACTCCCACCTTGGGAGGGCTCCCCCTTTTTTTTAGTCAAAAAAATAAATGAGGAGCCCGACTCTGTATGTGGAGAGTCCTGGTGATATCCAGAAGGTGACAGTGTTTGGGTTCAACAAAACCATTTTGCTGAGAAGTATAAGGATACGAAGTCTGATGGATAATGTCACATGAGCTAAAAAATGAGACAGTTGGGTAGTAAATAACTCAAGAGCATTATCACAACGAATATACTTGATAAAGGCAGGGAAAACATTCTTTATTTTAATCTCAAAGTTCTGAATCAACGTACTAGCATCAGACTTATTCTTTAGCAAAAATACCCATGACAATTTGGAAAAATCATTGACACAAACAAAATAGTACTGATGTACCTAATGATGAGGAACATGACCCGAACTCCCCATACGAAGATGAAATAACTCAAAAAGACTGATTACTATGACCTTGATGACTTGGAAAGCTGGATTGATGATGCTTTCCAAGTTGACATGATTCACATTGGAAACTGGACTTGGTAGATATGCCAGGGATGAGGCGACAAATCTTTTTGCATCTATAGATGACCAAATCCGAGATGCCACGTGTAGGGAGAAATCAAATCAGCAGAAAGAGAGGTGACACCAACATAAGGAGACTGGGTCAGCCTGTACAACCCTCCATGTTCACGATCACATCCAATTACCCTGCACGTCCTCTATGACATGTCCTCTGAAGAAAGATGATTTAAAACGGAAAGCTATGGAGAAGCTAGCTTCTCGAGAAGTTGAAAACAATAAAGTGAAAGATCTCTATAATGTTGCAATGAAGGTGTTTCCTTCGATGCCTATTTCTAGGCCTCCTTTTATTCATGATCAGATTAACGAACTTCATGATTACCTAAGTATGATAAACACTTGGAAGGAAAACTCTGATGGCACATATCACTAATTGTGCTCTTGTCGTTGCCCCTCAAAAGAAACGTTATGATTTGTATATTGATGAGATGAAAGAGTGGATAATAGATATTGGTGCTACTAACCACATGATGGGTGATCCAAAACTTTTCAGCGTATATAAATTAGCCTATGGCTAGGATCATGTTTCCCTTGCCGATGTATCTCATGTTACTGTATCAGGGAAAGGAAGTGTACCACTTTTTATCAAATTTCTATCCATATTGCGCATTATGTCCCAGACATGTCTCTAAATCTTCTTTCTGTTAGCAAGATAACAAAAGAATTGACTTGTTTTTCCTCTGATCATTTTATGTTGCAAGACTTGGTGACGAGGAAGAGAATTGGGATTGGTTTGGTTTTTGAAGGTTTGTATCACCTCCCAATTAAAGTGTTAGCCGCATTAACGACCATGATTCAAGAAAAGAAAAAATAAGACGGATTGTCATAGGTTGGTTATATGGTGGCATGGACATCTTGTTCATCTTCCATTAGTTATCTTAAAGAGATGTTTCCTCTATTATTCAAAGATTTGGGATTTGCAGACTTGATTTATTATGATTGTTTGAAAGCAAATCACACTCGAGCGACTTATCCTACCTCTGAGAGTAGGATAAAAGAACCTTTTGAGTTAATTCACTTTGATGTTTGGGGCCCCTTTAATATTCATACTCTTAATAGCTACAAGTACTTCATTACGTTTTATTGATGATTATTCTAGAAACACATTTTATTTAATTTGTAATCGTGACGAAGTTGGTAGCATCGTGAAATAAAAGTTCACTCTTATTAAGACATAATATGGGAAAGCGATTAAACATTTCAGGTCTTACAATGCTCATGAGTATTTGCCGAAAGAACTACATGAATTGTTTAGTACTAATTGGATTATTTACAAGACTTCTTGCAGCTATACCTCTTAGTAAAATGGTGTAGCAGAGCAAAAAACAAACATATTCTTGAAGTTAGTAGAGCGATCTTATTATAAAGAAACCTCCCGAAGAGATTCTGGGGAGAGGTTGTTACTAATGCCTTCTTCATCAACATGATGCTCTTAAGAAGATTGAATATAGCCACTTAATTTTTTATTGTTCATACTGAGAGCAAACCATTTGTGCCTCGTTCGAAGGTTTTTGGTTGTGTTTGCTATTTTTACAATTCTGCACCTAATGTGAAAAAAGGAGATGATCGTGGAGTCAGATATTTTTCTAGGATATTCTCATGCTCAGAAGATTATAAATATTTCAATCCTAAGGAGGGAAAATGCATGCCACTAAAGATGTCACTTTTATAGAGCAAGACTCTTATTTCTCAGAGCATTCCCTTCAGGGAGAATGTGAGTAATAATGAAGGAAACACCCATGATATCATTTTCTTGGATGCATGTAACGATTCTTGTAAGTTCTTTGGGCAACTCCGTTTAGACTGGCTCGAAGGCAGAGGATGTATGCTTTGTTCTCGTCATTGGCATGAAAAAAACTATAGTAAGAATGCTAGTCAAGATACTCTATTACGAGCTAAGGGAAGATAACCCAATCTTAATCCTGTCCAATCCTAGATGACCCAAGTTTCTGAACTACCTCCGATCATGCTCACGGATAGTACCCGAAGGTCGGTGCCGACAGAGGTGAACTTCCGAGTGGGAATGGCGGAGTTCGTGATGTTGTTAGCAAATGTAGATGATCTCTTAAAGGAAATCAAAAGTTGTGATGTAAACCCGTTGCCACTCCCATTGAGGAAAATCACAAGTTGGAAATCAAGGATGTCAAGCAACTTGATAAAGATTCAAAGAATCATTACTGGATATATATTTGGACGGTAATCTTTGTAATATGGAGAAGTAATTGACAATCTGTTTGTGCGAAATCAAGTGCTAAAGCTGAGTGCAAAGCGGTAACAATGAGTATCATAGAAATGCTATGGATTAAGATCATGACCGACATTGAGTTGATCTTGATATGCCTATGAAATTATTTTTTGCTAACAAATATGCCATAAATCTTTTCTACAATTTCGTGTTCTATGACATGACAAAGCATGCTGAAATTGGTTGCCATTTCATCTGAAAGAAAATTGATTCCAAAGAATTGGTGCTTCCATATATAAAAAAACAAAGAACAAATTCCTGATGTCTTCACCAAGGGGGTATTGATTGCCAAGTTCAAGAAGAATGTTGGCAAGTTGGGCATGTTTGATATCTATGCCCAACTTCAGGGTGAGTGTTGATTGCCTTGTAAACGATTAAGCGGATCTTAGGAAGGGATCCGTCTTACTTCGAGACATATATGTAACTCTCCCTCTCCCATTTCGAAATATAGAAAAAATAGATAAATCCTTTTGTTGCTATGAGCAACAAGGGCCCCTCTCCCCTGTGGTTTTTTCCTTCAATTGTAGATGGTTTCCACATAAAACAGCTTTTTTGTGTGTTTGTTTTGATCCACATACATGCTCGCTAAACATACAAAGAGCTTGGGTTAAATGTCCACGATGGATAATTTAAAAGTATTTTCATTGCTTCATTCACGGTGATATTCTGCTATATATTTGTAATTTACTACTTGTAGTAATGTTTAGTTAGAATTTCGAGGTAATCTTGCAGTGTACTTCATATTTGAAATCTGGTTGGAGTGCCATCTTCGTGAGTAAACTTGTTAAGTTGTACTCTTTTCCTGACCTGTACCTTGTAAGTAGAATGCTTTAGCTAACTTTGGAAACTATCCATGATGGTTTTCAAGTCCATGTGACAAACTTAATTTATTGTTGAAAGTAGTGAACCTAATTATATATGAAAACCTTCACAAGATCGAAATTCATGCCTTTCCGTTGTTAGGCGGACCACCTAGATGGATATATTGCCTCTAAACAGATAAATCCCTGGTCGTACTTGGGATTTTGGTTCGAACAACCTATGTCTCGAGTACGTGCAGCAATAAAATGCACATGTTATTACCATGTATTTTGTTTTTTTGGAGCATTGTATTTTCTGGCCAATTTAAAATTATGTTGCACACGTCCTCACTTGACAGGGCTACCTGGAGAGCAATGAGGGAGATCCCGAGTTACTGGTTTTCATACCGTAAGTTATGCCATTGTATATTCTTGCTTCAACTAAAATTTAAGGACTGGGTGGGCGTGTTCATGGCATCACCTTTTTACCTTTTAAAAAACTAAAATTTGAGGAGTATCTGTTTGAGATGATCCCACAGTCTGGTAATAATCAGTTGAATTTGATTACATGGCAAGGGTTGTTGTTGAGCGTGATTTAAGAATATTTACTAGCAGTGATTTCAGTTTCGCCTTTGGTGGAGATCTTTTGGCAGTAACAAGACTTCCTGTTATATGCTATGGTATCTAGTGCAAAGAAACCTCCTTTTTTAGGCTACCATCTGACTGTTAGGGGCTATGCAAATGTTCATGTTACAGGACAAATTTGGCCCTCTTATACATAAGCTGCGGTATTTTCTGTTGTTGAAAGCCATTTAGCTTTACCTTTATTTGTTCTTTCTTGAATTATAAACGTTTTTCGTACAATTTTTAGCTCAATTTTTTATTCGATGTATAAAAGATAGTTTCTTGTTGGATTTGCATAGTAGATCTTCCCTTGTTTCTAAACAAAATATTGAGTGTTCACATCAGAGAGAGATCATGGTTCACATTCGTTCGGAGAGAGGGAGGAGGGTGGGAGGAGGTCAAGGGGAGGAGAAACCTTGGTGGTTTTCCTCGGATGAAGGTGCTGGTTGGGGCCACTTTAGTAGAGCAGGCATGGCTGCATCTAAGGTGCTGGGGCAAATGCAGTGCCTCCGCCATGGAGGCCTCAAGCATTTTGCAAGATCTTGCAGATATGTGAGTGTGTGTTTTTGTTATGCGAAGGTTGGTTAGTAGTTACCAATGGAGTGGATTTTTGGGGGTTCAATGTTTAGAAACGAAGAAATGGTGAGCTAACAATTGTGGCTGCCACTGTGGTGGTGAAACTGAGTCCATCATGAAGCCATCTTTGCTGGGGCAAATGCAGTGCCTCCGCCATGGAGGCCTCAAGCATTTTGCAAGATCTTGCAGATATCTGAGTGTGTGTTTTTGTTATGCGAAGGTTGGTTAGTAGTTATCAATGGAGTGGATTTTTGGGGTTCAATGTTTAGAAACGAAGAAATGGTGAGCTAACGATTGTGGCTGCCACTGTGGTGGTGAAACCGAGTCCATCATGAAGCCATCTAGGGTCGTCTATGTAGAATACGATAATGTGGAAGTGTAATTTGAGATAAATAGATAAAGAACCATGAACATACATGTTTACGTGGACCCTACGCCATAAGGAGCGGGATGAAACCTCGAGAGAACACCTCAGAGGGATGATGTATCTATTATTTTTCTCCTTCAATGAATACATGTGGTGTGTGTCTTCTTATATTGCCTTCTTATATTGCCTACAGACAGACCAGAGTCCCACTTATAGATGACGTGGGACTAAAAATGAGAGCAAGGTAATTGGATCTTAGAGAGATCCAATTACCTATCTAGTACATACTCTAACACTCCCCCTCAAGCTGGAGTTGAGAAAGATGCAGCTTGTAATAAAAGAAAATATGTGCAATGCATATTCGCGATGCATCCTGAGAGATACAGGAGAAGACCTGCATGCAAATCTCGAGAGTTGAGCCTCTCCTATATGTGAACTCTAAGAACAACCTCTCCCATATCTTATAAGGACCTGGGAGTTAGTTCGCTTATATAGGGACCTTAGAGATGAGATCGCTTTCTGAGGAGCCACGAGTAGAAGATGATGGATAGAAATAGAAATCATATATATACATCTCAACTAGAAGAATATGCATTGTTCTCAGCTGTTTCCTTTTTTTAAACTGTACCCGAGGCTTAAAGAAACATGAGGCGTATCGAGACATAAGCCTCAGAAAGAAAAAAAATTCATAAAACATGATAATTGATTGCAATTACATTTTGCAAGTTCTAGAAAATACATAACTTTGATAAAAAACACAACTCTTTGAGATTTCATAGCTAACATTTTCAAACATCCAAGTTCGCACTGCGTGGGAGATAAACTATCCCAAATCTCCAACAACAATGATAGAAGTTCAAAACATAAATAATTTGACCATTAATACATGAAAGGTTAATAAAGTAAATTCAAAAATAAACATGTTATCATTGCATCTCTAAACATTGACGCCATATCTTTAAATAGGCATGAAAATATTAAATTTATGCATACACTATTTATGTTGTTAAATAACTCTCTTCTTTTGTACTCTCCATCTGTAAGGAGTCAAGTAAATATGGATTTGCAAACACAACAATAGTTTATTCTCGGTAATAGTAAAATTCTTAATAAAATTTAACTAAAGGGCTTAGGTGTCCACATCTTTTTTAAAAATTGGTTGAGGCATGCGTGCCAATCAATTGAATGACAAGAGAGTAAGCAGTGTTCACTTTTTATTTTACCATAAGGATTGGATAAGAAAAATACTTGAATATTGCATGTCATGACCTTCCTTGTTTGCGCATGCTTTGATGTGTATTATTTTGGTCACGACCGAATAGAGGCAAAGATTTGACATGTTTACAAAACATATACTTCTAAATTTAGGTCCAAATGGGGTGCTTGCATCAAAGCATTTCAATAAAGAAAGCATTTATGCTTGATTCGTACTAAAAAAGTAAAGGCATTAGATTCAAGTAATCAAGACAATTTTTTTCATGTTGATTTATAAATAACATATAGAACAAACTAAAAATACACTTAATATGTTAATAAACTGTATGCAGTAAATTTTTTTCATGTCGATTTAAAGAAATTGAGTAAAAATGAGCTTATTATGTTGGTAGACTGTAAAAATAAATGCATTAAATTAAATACACCAATTTCCCTGTTTTAGAGTATTACTTAATTGTATTTCAACGAATCACGAGCTCAAGGATTTTAAACTAATTGTCTACGAAAGATGAAAGGTTCACAATCAAAGAGAAGAGAAAAATATATAACAGAAAACATATAAAAAACAAACGAAGTCTGAGGCAATGCTTCAAGGCATGCCTCGAAGCGTACGCCAGGTTGCGCCTCATACACCTCAAGGCACACACCTCGAGGCATGCCTCGAAGTGTATGCCTCATGGCGTGCCTCATACGCCTCGAGGCGCATGCCTCAATGAAGCTTCGAGGCATTTTCCCCCGAAAATACCGAGGCCTACGCCTCAACGTTTCGAGGCACATTTTTAGAAACAATGATTGCACCTTTTTTCTCAGTTTTTCTTTCCTTTTTTTGTTCAATCAGCATCTTTTCTGTTCTTTTTCTTTACACTTCTGTCTTTCCCTTTTTTAGATACTGCTCATAACAATTGAGACATATTCTCTGGTCCTCTTTTCTTTTCTCCTTTTTTTGAACTTCTAGAAGTGGGCCTAATACAAAAAAATACATTTGTTTCTTTATAACACAACCCCAATGTGATTGACCCCCCAATAGAGAGGGAAGGGGTATCGACACACCCTTTTCTTTACGGTTCCCAATGGGGAAATCCATTCACAACATTGCGTGGTGATTCTTGGAGAAGGGGAGTTGATTGAGACTACTAGGCGATCGATGAAGAACTCTGTGGGCACTGTTGGAGACTGATGAATGGGGTGCCTGCCACCTACGAGGATGCATTGGAAGCGAGGCGACTCCATCATGGAGAGAGCTCCTGCACCATATGAATGTACAATTACACTTGGGGATGCGTAAGATCATCAAGCATAGACATGAAGATTCTGTATATGTTTCGGAGGAGATGTTTTCCTGGAGGTCACACCGCCTTCGTGTCATACACTGGGGCATGAGGGCTGATGCCACTGTCTAATGCGCCCACCACCCCCTTAAGTTCGAGTCGCATGCTTAGAGATGTTCATGTTCAGTATGTACCCAAAATTGAATTGGCCGCGGTATGTTTTCATCCAGCATGTGAAGATAGCACATGTCACGTGCTTGAGAGAAGAACAACGTCCGACAGAAAACGATAATGCAGAAGTGTAATCATAGATACATAAATAAAGAACCATGAAGAAAACACATGTGTACGTGGAACCCTACCCTTAAGGAGAGGGATGAAACCACATGAGAATGCCTCAGAGAGTGATGTATCTATCATGTTTCTCTCTTAATGAATACATAGGGTGCGGATCTTCTTATATAGCCATACAGACAGACTGGAGTCCTATCCATAGATGAAGCAGGACAAACATGAGAGCATGGTAATTGGATTTTGGAGAAATCCAATTACCTGTCTATTACATACTCTAATAATCTAATAGGAGAGACATATGAGGAGTGATGGAGCCTTTATGAGCTGATGTCGTTGGTTCATTCGTGAAATATATGGTCCATCTAATGGTTCTTGGGTCTGCTTCAAGAGAGAGAATTTTTGGAGCTACTTGTTAGAGGTAACAAGATAGTATAAATCGAGAAATGATTTGGTGATAACTACGGTTTAAAAAACGAAAGATGGAATGAGGCAGTTTCCCTAAAATCAAGGTAAGATGTAGTCTCGAGATGGTCGATACATAAGACTCAGTTTTCTTAAAAAATGCAATTCAGCTAATTATTTTGTATAATATTAAGAAAATTATATCATTCATAAATCTCCATACTTTGGGGTAATTAAATGGTTTTTAATGTAATTCTTCAATGTCGAAGAAGAATAATGGGTTGGATACATTATTATTGGGAGCTTTTTATGACCTTTAAACTCTGTAATGTGAAAATGTACATTTTTCTCGACTTCTTTAAAATACACTTGTATGATCAACAACGTGGCTTAATGGAACACCTAAAGTTTATCATTCAATAACTAGCTCTTCCATATCATTTATTAAATCGTATTTGTTAATTCTAAGAAGCTCATAACTTGATATTCAAATCTATTTTTTTTACAAATGACCTTCATTTATTGGTTCAATAAGAAATTCCTGCACAAAGCCACGTTTATGCATCATAAATAAAGTTGTCATTTGTTACATTACAATTTCTTTATCCTCTCTAGTTCCCATCAAAATATCATCAAAGATATCTCCTTTCTCACCATCGCTCAACTTAATTGTGCGAAGATAATGTAAATAATGTATTTATTCTTATACGCTTACTAAATGCATGAGATGAAAACTTCGCTAATGAAAAACTTATTGATGTATTTATATCTTCAGTCTCAGCCCATTAACAACATCCTCATTAGATTCAACAATATCCTCAAATGGTATTGTGGAGATAAATAAATGACTTGTTTATTCAATATATCATATTGCTCTCTTATTTAGAGAGGAGAAACCCTCGAGGTAAATAACCAAATTGCAAGTTACAATAAAAAGGAATAAGAAATACATAAATGTTAATTACTCTCAACACTCCTCCTTAAGATGGAGAATAGATGTCAACCATGCTATGCTTGGAAAAATGTTCGCCTTTGCTAGGACCATGGTGAAAATGTCTTCCTTTTGTTTTCGAGTTGACATGGGGAGTAAAGATAAATCCCTTATGTATCCTGTTTCGCGTGTAATGGCAATCTTCCTCGATGTGTTTGGTCCTCTCATGGAAAACTGGATTGTTGGCAATAAATAATGCGACATGATTATCATATAGCAACTGCATGGGAAGATATGCGTCAATAGCTAGGTCAATCGGAACATATCTGACCACATCATCGCAGTGCTCCCCTGCGCTGTAACTCTGTATTCAGATTCAACATTCGACCTGGCGACCGGAGTTTGCTTCTTGCTTTTCCATGAGACCAACAAACTCCCTATGAAGACTACAAAACCAGAGGTAGGCTTCCTATCTTTAGGACATCGTGCATAGTCATCATCTACACAAGTCATGATGGTAAGAGATGGGTAAATAGCAACCCTGTGCTTGGAGAAGACTTCTACTACCTTAGGATCATGTAGACTTAATCCATGTGATCCTGACATGGCTGCTCCACAAACTGTCTGACTTTTCTCACTATAAGGGAGATGTCTGGCCTGGTAGTAGTCACATTTAAACTTCCCAACATGTTCCCTGTATCTCCTCTTATCAACCTCACTCATATCATTGATGCAGCGTGGAACAGAAATATAGGGCTGCATATTTATTTAATGTTATCCGTTAATTTTATTTACGTTATTTGAGTCGTCGTATTTTTAATTACAATAAATGGGATCGCCTGTGATCTCGATTAGTTAGAGATTTGACTTTCAAAGCAGTCGGTTAGTCGGTTAGAGTCAAATTAGGATAATTAGTTAGAATTTGAATTAGTTGCTATTATTGTAACCTCATCCCTCCTATATAAAGGGATGAAGGCCTATTGTTTTAGACAGTTCAGTAATTTATAAAATTGAGATTTATTCTCTATCTCCTCTCCCTCTCCTTCTCCCTTACCGTGATCTACACGCCTTCTCCTCTCCATCCCCTCGTGTTCCCGACGAGTTCTCTTCTCAACCCCTCCAATTTATTCTCCACCAAAAATCCACCAACAAAAAATATTTTTTCGTCACGCAAAATTCGATCTGCATCATTTGGTATCAGAGCATGGCCTACAGATCGTCCTCACGATCTGACGATTCGTCCAGACGTTCGCACCGACATGCATCGAGGGACTGTCGTTCGTCCGAACAAAAACGGCGAGCCAACGTCGCCTACAACAAGGAGACGAAGCGCATGCTACTTGAGTTACAAACCACATTCCATTCCAAGTTTCGAGATCTTATGGCTAACTTCGCGGCCCTATGCGCCGCCCAATCAAAGGCTCCAACGACACCAATTACCGAAGCCGTTATCCAAATTTTGACGAAGAAAACCTCGCTGGGGAAGAAGATTCGATCGCGGAGGCCGTCGCCAATAATTTATTCGCTGTCCAGGGCGTTCCGGAAGAAAAAACGTCGAGCCGATCGCTGTCCAGGTATATTCAGATTCACAACAACCGCCGGAATCAACCCTATGGCCCCCCGCGGCCCTCTCGCATTCTCCCCCAACCCCTGAAGTCTCCACGGCACCCCTGCTGCCATCCCTGTGGGCGCCTCCACCCCCACCCGACACATTCGCGCCCCCAAAGAAGCCCCCAGCTTCACCGCTGCCACCTCGCATCGCCGCTATCACACTTCTGCCAAGACCCTCGCCCTCCGCCACGATCGCGGCGCATTCCCCCGCCACAGCGGCCCCTTCCGCCACCCCTGAACCTCGTGCAATGCAAGCCCCTGCCCCCATACTCCCTCCCGCGCGCCAACCCGCGCCACCACCAACATCCGCCGCCGCTATCTACTGTCACCCACCTCCCACCTTCCCTGCAACTCCTGCGGCGACCCCCTCACCCCCAGCCAAACCCCATCCCGACCCCACCCTCGCACCTCGCGAGACACCGCCAACACCCGGCCGCCACCGCTACCCGCTAGCACCCTGTTTCCCCCCCCATCGCTCTGTGTCGCCAATGCAAGTGACCCGCACACCGCCATCTCTCGCACAGGCCCCCACCAGTCACCGTCGGCCCTTGCTCCCAACTAGCGGCTGCCGCCGCCACGACCAAACGAGGAAAGGCCGAACCCTAACAAGGGGGCCGACATCTACGGGATTCGACTCCCATGAAACTTGGGATAAGAAACAAATTGAGAATATTTGCGTGAAGACCCCCTATCCCAAAAGCTTTTATCAACAGGGTTATTTGGAGGATAAAAGATGCTATGAAGTTTCCTTAAGTAAAGGGGTACGAAATTTGCACTTCAAACCCCCTGGAGCAGAAATATTTTAAAAGAAGGGTTGGAAAAAGAAAAATTGGAAAGACTCCTTATCCCAAGAGGACTAGGATCATGGGTTTCACCTATTTAAAGGCCCCATGGCTTAATTCCCTGGACACATCTCCTCCTCTACTCTCCTTGTGCCATAGCTTTACTATGGGCTCTCCGAAGGCCGAGTTGATCGTTATGAAGATGCCCCATCAGTTCTTCGAGCACCACGTCAACGGGACGAAATCCAGATGGATGCCCGCCTATGCGCCACACCTGCTCTTCCGTCACGAAATCCGTGTCGCCAACGCCCGCGTCGCGCATGCGTGGACCCCGCCATTTGCTCCACACCAATTCTTCCATGGGATGACCGAGTCCGCGGAATCAAAATTATCAACCTCCAAGCCTGCAGATCCAACAATTCGTCGGGAGACGAATTTTTAAAAGCGGAGGAGAGTTGATGCAGCGTGGAACAGAAATATAGGGCTGCATATTTATTTACGTTATTTGAGGCGTCGTATTCTTGATCCAATCGCACGGTTGTGGAGCATTTGGCTGGGGAGGAACAAGGCGATATTTGCGGCTCAACGCTTCTACAGGGAGAATATCATTGTGCGTGCTAAGCGTCTTCTGGAGGATTGGTCCCAGGGGTAGACCACTGTCGTGATTTGGGGGTTCCTTCTTGTAGCTACCCTTCTGGGTATGGGTTCTGTTGTATAACTTCTCTGTTCTCTGTAAATACTTTTTTCGTCTGTTAATATATTGGGGTGAACACTGTCGAGTGTCTCCCCCTCTTTTGAGCCTAAAAAAATGGGTTCGCCTGTGATCTCGATTAGTTAGAGATTTGAATTTCAAATTAGTCGGTTAGTTGGTTAGAGTCAAATTAGGATAATTAGTTAGAATTTGAATTAGTTGCTATTATTGTAACCTCATCCCTCCTATATAAAGGGATGAAGGCCTATTGTTTTAGACAGTTCAGTAATTTATAAAATTGAAATTTATTCTCTATCTCCTCTCCCTCTCCTTCTCCCTTGCCGTGGTCTACATGCGTTCTCCTCTCCATCCCCTCGTGTTCCCGACGAGTTCTCTTCTCAACCCCTCCAATTTATTCTCCACCAAAAATCCACCAACAAAAAAATATTTTTTCATCACGCAAAATTCGATCTGCATCAATCATCATCATAAAGCTTCATGCTGGGATTTATAGTAGTGATAGGTCTATAATATGCTTTCCTTGTCTCTAGAAGGAGATCTGTAACGTACTTCCTCTAAGTCATCACAAGATCACTTTGATTCCTAGCAAATTTAAGCACAAGAAGGTATCGTAGTTCACCAAGGTCCTTAGTGATTGACATCCAAAGGAACTCCTTAGCCTCACCGATCCTATAAGTAATCTCCTGTAACAATGATGTCGTCAACATAAATTGGAAAAGCAACAATACCTCACCTTGTCCTGTGTAGACAGAACGATTGATTGGTAGTCGATCTCTTGAAGCCATGCTACTCTGTCTTGTCTGAGAACTTTTGGAACCATATTATGTGACTTTTCGTATACTTGAATAAACCCACGTACCACAAGTCTAGCTTTATAACGATCAACAATGCCATATGCTATCTGCTTCACAGTAAAGACCTCTTTGCAACCATCTACAAAAGTCCTTGTTGCTGCAGTAACCAAACTCCATATGCCACATGACTGGAGTGCAATCATCTCCTCAATAGCAAGACACCACTGACTATCTTGCATAGCCCCATGATATGTGTGTGGGATCGCAACAACTGATAGTCCCACCATGAACTTTCTTAAATCTTATGATAGACATTTTAGAGAAACATGAGCTGCGAGAGGATATATAACACATGTATGAATCCTTTTCCGAAATGCAACAGGTTGGTCAAGATCCTTTGAATGATCTGTGTCATGTACCAATGCGGAGGTGCTGCAATCTCATCTTGTAAAGTCTCTTACTGCACAAAAATATCAACAGTACCATCATTTGAAATCAAGTGTTTAGAATTTACATGATTGATGGAGGATGGAGGTCCAGAGGGATGCCACTCACCGTCTGTGTGAAATAACTTGTTTGCTCAAAGAAGGTGACATCAACAAACACATAATATCGATGTCCAACATGATCATAAGATTCATGACAATGGTTGCCTTTATGGATACAAGAGTACCCAAGAAAGACACATTTGATGACGTGAGAGGATAATTTATCAACTGCATGGAAGTTATGAACAAAGGCAATAGAACAAAAAATTCACAGAGGTATGGGGAAGGAAGACTCAGCATGGTAAAGTAAGGAAAATGGAGTCCCTCCTCCGAGAACAGATAAAGAAACACGGTTGATGAGATATACTGCAATAAAGACAGCATCCCCCTGGTAGTATTTAGGAATACTCATTTGACCAAGAAGAGATCTGGCAATATTTAACAAGTATCGGAGTTTTCTCTTAGTTATACCATTCCGTTGTGAGGTATATGGACATGGAGTTTGGTGAACAGTTCTCTGAGACACAAAGAAAGAGATCAAGTCCTGTTGGGTTAACTCAAGAACATTGTCAGTTCGAATGATCTTAACACATGTAAAAAGAAGGTTTTAACATATTAAAGGAATTTCTGACAATTTTATTAATATTTGAACGCTTCTTTATTAGATACATCCAAGAAGATCTACTATAATCATCAACAAAAGCTATAAAATAATGATGACCACTTAATGTTCAGATCAAACAAGGTCCCCAAACATCACAATGAACAAGATGAAAAGCAGTAGTACTACGTGACTCGGTACTAAAAGTATTAAGCCTTCTCCCACTATAAGTAGGGTCGGCTACATGGATTCTTGCTTAAATCCATGCTGAAAGATTCGACTATTTTTTACGGTGGCCATCGACTACCTAACACAACCCCTGTAAGAGTGGGATTTGAACCCTGGTCTTTTGTGCGGTAGACACACTGTCCTACGTGACTCAGTACGAACAAGAAATGAAGCTCGATGGTGTTTCCCAATCTCACATGCCTCGCACTGAAAGGGCTTCAGAATAGAGAGTTCAGGAGACATCATGGAGATGGCCTTGGGAGAGGGATGCCCAAGGCGCAGATGCAATAAGAGCAGATCTTTAGACATGGACGCAACAACTACAAACTTGGAGTTTGAGGGTATGCCAAGATAATATAGACCATTCTTCTCATGCCCCCACCAAAAATCTGCCTCGTCCAGATGTCTTGAAAATAATAGAAAAACTCATCAAATATCACACGACAATTAAGCTCAATACAAAGCTTATGAACCGAAAACAAGCTAAGAGGAAAATCAAGAGCACAATGGACCCCAGAAACCTGGAGCTTGGAAGAGAACTCCATAATTCCGACAATAGTAATCGATGAGTGAGTCTCATTAGCGACTCGAACTGACTTCACAGAGGTAGATGATACAGAGGAGGTGAGCAGACTACCTTCTCCAGTCAGATGAGTAGAGGCATCAGAATCAATATGAGTGACAACAGAGTTGGCTACTGTACTTGAAGGAGTAATCAGAGCATTAGTGGTAGTGTCATTAGAGGTGGTAGGCTCTAGAATTTGAAGAATTTGCATCAGGAGGGAGTAATCTGCATCATTAAGATGAACTGTCTTGTCCCTAGATGTCGTTGCATAAGACACCTCTTCTACATCATAGACATCCTTATAGGCATTATTGGCGTGTTAAGGAGGTACACCAAACTTCTACCGGCATCTTTCAGACGGGTGGTTCCACCGACCACAGTGAGTGCATGGGGTAGTAGAGTCTTGCCCATGACAATGACCAAAGTCGTGTGTTGGATGATGGGGAAGGCATATTATAAAGGGTCTAATAGTCGGCTTGCGAATGTAGTAATGAGGCAAAGTCCGAGCCACATGCAGTATGGTAGGAGGTGGATGTGAATGAGGAGGTGGAATGTAAACCTCCGCACCAGACTTAGACGAAATCATCTTGCATCCGTGGGAGAAAAATACATAATAATATCAAAAAATGTGATGTCAACACCGATATAATACTTTTTTCTGACATGATCAAAGCACCAATACCCTTTTTTGGTGGGAGTAGCCAACAAAGGCACTTGACAACTTCGGGGGATAGCCTATGATGGCCAAGAGACGGGTAATAACAAAAGTCAAAGACACAAGGTGTTGGAGAGAAGAGGTCCTTATCGGGAAACCGAATTGAAAAGAAACCCTTTTTCCTACCATGCCAGATGGTATACAATTAACAAGGAAGTAGGCTGTGAGTACATCAGGGGAGTATGACTCTTTATAAGGAGAGTCTTGATAATATTAAAAAGATGACATTGTTTGTGATATGCAACACCGTCCTTCTAAGGCACATAAATACACAAGGTCTAATAGAGGATGCCAAGAGATGTGAAGAACTGAAAGAGCTGAACAATACAAACTCCAAGACATTGTTAGAGCGAACATACTTAATAGTAGTAGAACTATATTTCAATAATGAAAGTTTGCATAATAAAACCACCCTCAGACTTGCTTTTTAGTAGAAAAACCCAAGAAAGTCCAGAAAAATCATCAAGTACAACATGATAGAACTTATGTACCTAATGATTAGGAACATGGCTGGGACCCTGAATATCAAATTGCAACAACTCGAATAAATAACTAATGCTACGACTCTGGCGACTACGAAAATTGGTATGATGATGCTTCCCAAGCTTTCATGCCTTACACTAAAAAGTGGACCAAGAAGGAATCTGTGGGAGTACTCGACAAAGATTATGCAAAGGAAGATAACCGAACTGAATGTGCAACATGTACGGACTGCGGAGAGACTGATCCAATGGTAATAGAAGATCTGCCAGCATAAGGAGTCTGGATCAATATGTAGAGACTTCCTTGCTTATGGCCACATCCAATCACCCAACCCATGAGTATGTCCTGAAACACATGAAAATATGGTCAAAAATAGCGCGGCAATTCATATCCTTAGTAATTTGACTAATAGATAATAAGTTCATAGAAAAATCAGGTGCATATGTCACATTCTGCAGATGCATGGGCAATCGAACGATATCTCTCCCTATCTTGTAATTGAATCTCTCCCTGTATTGTAATAGGATGATGTCTCCCTTTTTTAATGACTACAGATCTGCAAGGGTGAACTGAACTGTAGGATGCTAATTGTGCTCCCTTGCCACAGAGATGGTAAGATGTTCTAGAGTCCATGCTCGACTCTGAAATGTCTGCCTTATAACAAATAATAAGTGTGTAAGCTGTACTCGACATACTAATAGAGGCTGCAATGTCAGACGTGGTCGAGGAGCACTAATAGAACTGATGGAGGGAACCATGATATCCCCTCAGACGGGAGAAAATATCATCTTATTTCTGATCGACAGAAGTGGCAGTAAGCTCAATCTGATTTGCAATATGACATACATAGGATGACCATGCTTCTGTTAGCAGGTATCCTCAAAGTGCCAGAAACTTTTGCAGTATATGCATTGCTAACGAGAGCATCCACCTCCTCTATCACATACAATACACCTTCTGAATTGGGTTGAACCTCCCTACTGCGAGATGCGACCTTCGTAGAGGAGGTCTGAGCCACAGTTATTTGAGGCACCATGATTTTACTTAGTCGACTGTAGACTTCTCTATTAGAGGTATAGACATGCATGAAGAAGTTGGTTGCGGGCGATCATACTATGGATCAAGTATTACAAGAAAAACGTCCACTATCGTGGCGTTCCTGAATGCTATATGCTGCTAAATGGTAGCGTTCAAAGGCATGACTCCATGAAGCTTCTCAAACGTGCCCGTGAGACATGAATAGAAGGCATGGAGAGGTCAACCATCCTGTCTGGTTGTGAAAATGTCGTACTAAAGCTGTAGAATTTTCGTTTCGTTCCTCACCAAAGAGTATATATTGTGGCAGGGATTAGGGTTGAGCATTAAATAGGGCCAGCCTGACCCAACCCTATGCCTGACTCGATAAAGCCTGACCTTGGTCCGGACCTGATCTTCTAATGGGTGGACCCGGGCCTAAAGTACAACCCATTTCATACGTCAGACTGGGCTCGGGTTTCACTTAACCCAGCCCTAGCTAAGCCCAAAGCCTGGCTTGGTATGTTGCTCACAGGTCTGGGCACGGTTATGGCCTAGCCGAGACCCACTAAAACTAGGGTCGGGTTTGGGTCTGCTTGGACCCATTAGACAAACAACTCTAAGCGCGGGACCCCAGTTCTCCTATTCCTTAATTGCTAACCCGAGTCCCAACTGTCGACCACCAAACCATCTTGATTAACTTGTAGTGGCTCTCCCACTCCAATCTCTAGCAGCTGCGGGCCTACAACCCCTCCCCCCAATCCAGCACCTTAAACGTCTCCACTAGCTTGCAGCATCGTTTTGGTACCAGCTATGGCCACGCCTGTTGCTTTCAAGTCTCGACAACACATGCCACCTCATGTGGTCCTGCCCCTTGCCTCCATTCCCGACAATGGCCTTTAAGCTGTCCTCTCCGCCGCAAGTGCGCCACTATATTTTTTTAGTGTTTTTTGATTGTTTTATGTAGATATAGTGTTATAGTATGCGCCACGTGTATAGATTGGTAATTGGATCCATCCAATGTCCCAGAGGGATCCAATTACCACATACACTAGTTTAGTCCCACGTCTACTATGTGTGAGATTAGGTCATACTGGTGGGGCTATATAGGAAGCCCCACACCTATTGTAACAATTGAGAGAGAGAGAGATTCAATAACAATGTATATGACCTGTTGAGAGGACTTCTCCCGTGGTTTCATCCAGCTCCTCGTGGAGTAGGGTTCCATATAAATCCCAATGGTTTTATTTCTTTCTCTCTGATACACTTCTACATTATCATTTTCTACATGGTATCGGAGCGGGTTCTTTCTCGAGGATTTAGTTTGTGTTCATTATTTGTTTGGGATTCGTATCAGAGCAGGTTTTGATTTCGATTATTTATTCTTGAAGATTTATCTTTATCTTCATGTTCGTGATTGTTTGGGATTCAAGTTTGAATTTTAGGGTTTTTGATGAGACCCTAATTCATGTTCAAGTTCTGAAGTTCGATCAACATGCTCAAGAAAATTCTAGGGGTCAATTTCTGAAACTTTAAATCTTCCACGCAATGGTATCTCCGGGCACCAGTTCCAAGGGTTTTGAAACTCTTATTTTAGATGGATGTACAACTAGATGTCTTCGATAACCATCACCTCTTTGGTGATCTCTCATGTTTTGTTTTTGAAGTTTTCTAGGTGATTTCTGATCTAAATGTCATCTGTTTGTTGTTTGCGACACATTACACGATGACAGAAAGGGTTGTACTTAGTCTCCATATGCAACCACTTCTCTCCATGTCTGTTTAGACGAACTTCTGTGGTCCACAAGCGCATGTTTCTTGATTCGACAACATGTCAAAAAATAAAGTTGAGATCCCCGCCGGTGGCGCTTTTCGAAGTCCAGCATCGACAGTCAAGATGGACAGGACGAATTATGAACTTTGGGCCATGCAGTTCGTGAGCCTAATGCAGTCTACAGGTAAGAAGTACATTCTTACCGAGGAGGAGTCGACTGACAAGATTGGGGTGAATGCCTCATGAGAGGCTGACGATGCCTATGCTCGTGTATGGTTGTTTGACACTCTCATAGTTGAGATTGCCAATGATGTTCTGCATCAACCCACTGCTAAGGCGATGTGGGTCATTCTCGCTGCTACATACTCTCAGGCGAGGAATGAGACCAAGATCCTTCAATTGCAGTATGATATCTTCACGGTCAAGCAGAATGACCGTCTTTGCACTCTTTTTATACCTCTCTCAGAGGCATGTACAAGAAGCTCCATAGCTTTATGCCACTTGCACCCACCCCTGAGCTGCAAAAGTCTTATAGGGACACAACCATGATGGGTGTATTCTTAACATCACTTGACCCACAGTACGAGGCTGCTCGTTCACAGATACTAGCATATGCTACGATTCCTTCCATGAAGGAAGCTTTTCGCAGACTTAGCAGGATTACTGTCTCATCACCTGCATCTTCTCAATCATTTTATGCAATGGCAGCCTCCCACAATAGAGGGGGCTCTTCTTAGTTCCGTGGCTGTGTTCGTCAACCCTGCACTTACTGTTGTCAGTGTTCATGAAAGCTGCCGGTGCGACCACATATGCCTGATCGGACTCCTCAGTGCACCGATTACATGAAGCCCCCCTTTATGCGCCATTTGCGCATATGCGGGCTGTGTGGCCGCATATACTCTCCATGCATTCGCTTAAGCTCCAGTTGGGTAATCGAATCCAAATTTTAGGATCCGGATACGATAGAAGTTAGAATAAGCCTGATCCTCAACTCTTGTTTGAGAAAATATCTGCGATGATTTTTTTATTACTGAGGTTTGAGGTCTATCTATTTTTATTTATTATTGAGATCTCAATTTCAATTGCTTTCGATATCAGTTTCTTGATTTATTTAGTTTGATCGGAATAGGTCTGAATTTCAACTTGTATTGTATAGCTTACTGTTTTGTTTACTTTTGTTTTATACTTTTAATTAATATTGAATTTCATTTTTTTACTGCTTAAGTTTAACTTATTTGAACTGAGTTTAGTTTTATTTAATTTTTCTTTGATTTTGAATTTTAATTGTATTAATTTGATTCTATATATTTAATCAGATCATGTAGTACTACTTTTGATGATTTTGATATTTAGTTGTACTATTTTGAGCTCTACATGAAAGTCATTTTTTTTAGATCTCCCGTTGGACCATATTTATTTATAAATTTAGTTAAATTGTAGTCACTTTTGTAGATATTTATTTATTTTTAAATAAAAATAGAAAACCGCATAGAACCACATATACATCGCATATGCCCCCACGTACCGCATGATCGCTATTCAGTGACCTGTCGGAACGCATACGCATACCGCTTTCCTGAACCTTGACTGTCACCGCCCTGGTCACACAGAGGATACATGCTACTCCAAGCATGGCAACCAGCATCAACTCGTGTAGTGGAACAAGTTGACTCTCTCGCAACTCCTTCAGATCAAAGATATGATGACCTAGTTTCTCGATTAAGAGATGTTTTGCCTCCTGCTAGTCCCAGTGCTTTCTCATTTGTTTCAGGGAGTAACTCAGATATTGTTGCTTTTGCCGGTGACAATACATCAGGTAACATTCATGCTTTTACATCTTGTCATGAGCCTGATATGACATAATGGATTATTGATGCAGTCGTGCACTCACGGATTGACCCAACTAGATATGCAAATTCAATTTTATCCCGTGGGATGGTAACAATCTAAGAAAACTATGGAAATGCAACTTCAAGCACTGTTAATAAATCACCATCCTTACATAGGCCAAACAGGGTATTAACTGATCTTATCTTAAGAACAATTGCTATAATCTCACAGGAAAAACAAGAATTAACTTGAAACTTAATTCATGAATGGATGAAGTCTGGAATATCACTCGAAAGCAGAACCAAGTTAATAGAGCAAAACAAGACACACCAATTTCCACGCCCTGTATGCTGGAAATAAAAAAAAGACTAATAGAAAACAAAGGACACTTTATTTCTGAGAGAATCTGTAGCAGCACTTCTAACGGGACTGGAAAACAAAACGAAACCCAAAAGAAAACAGAACAACTCTGAGATTAAGACAAACCGATTTCCAGGAGGGCTGCAGCGAGAGGAGTCAAGGCCCGACAACGATTATTGGAAAAAAATAGGCAGCGACAAGGTTGGCGGTGGCGGGCTGGGTGCTGGAGGATGGCTGGCAGCGGCTTATTGAAGTAGGCGGAGTGAACAGAATGTGGCTCTGCTGTGATTGAGGGTCGGGAGGTGATAGGAGGATGGGATGGCGGAGTGGTCGGCGCGGCTTTGGAGTGGCGGTGAGCCGTGGGGGTGGTGACGGCGAGTTGGTGACGGTAGAGAGGGGGGGAGGAGAAGGAAGAAGGAGAAGAATAGGGTTATATGGGGGAAACGGCAGGAGAAGAGGAAGGATTTCAGGAGAGAGGGAAGGAAGAGGAGAGAAGAAACGGTAGGGCCCGCAGGTTTTTTTTGTTTGCATATGCCAAAAGCTGCCGCCCCTGTTCCCAATAAGGCTCCTTTAATAACAATGGGAGCAAAACCCTAGACTATGGACTCCAAAATTAGAAACTTACATAATAAATAAATAAAACAATTGCAAAAAGACTCCTGAAATTCTGTCTTTCATGGTAAAATTCCATCTAGCCCCTCAAAACTGGGCAAAACTGCATCAATTATGGGCTCTGGGCGACACACTACTTGTATGGCGACAGAGATTAGGTTACAACTTACAGACAGGTTCCTCTAGGGAGAATTGTTGTCATAGCCGATGGGACTTATCCCCCAATTATAGGACATGGGGAGATTAGTTTGACCCCTTCGATGCGTGTGCAAAATGTGTTGCATGAACTTGATTTTTCTATGAATTTATTATCTATTAGTTAGATTACAAAGGATTTGCATTGTAGAGCTATTTTTGACCCATCGTCTCTTGTATTTCAGGACACTCTTACGGGCAGGGTGATTAGTAGTGACTGTGAGCAGAGCAACCTCTATCGACTGGTCCAAATTCCATATGCTGGCCTATCTTCCCATTCCACAGGACTTGTCTTCTCTTCATGTGGCATCTGCGATTTGGTCACATTCCTTTACAGAAGATGCGTCAAGTTCTCCCCCAGATATCACCTCTCTCCTCCGAATGTGAGGCGTGTCAGTTGGGAAAGCATCATCGGTCTTCTTTTCCCAATCATTAGAGTCGGAGTAGTAGCTTCCCTTTTGAGTTATTTCATATTGACATTTGGGGTCCAAGTTGTGTACCTGATTACCGCGGATACATGTTTTATTTAGTTGTTGTTGATGATTTTTCTCATTCGTCATGGGCCTTTTTGATGAAGAATAAATCTGAAGCTGGAATTTAAATATGACATTTATCAATGAATCGCATAATGTTTTTTCTTCTTTATCAAAATTATGGGAACCGATAATGCATTGAAATTCTGTACTTGCACACTCTCATAATTCTTTTCATTTCGTGATATTATTTATCAAACATCATGCGCCTACACTTCTCAGCAAAATGATGTACAGAAAGAAAGCATTGCCATTTACTTGATGTTAACTGCGCACTTCTTATTCAGAGTCGTGCCCCACATTTGTTCTATTGTTCTGGGGTGATGCGGTTCTTACCGCTTGTTATCTTGTGAATTGCATGCCTTCGTCTATTTTGGGTGAGAAAATTCCCTTCTCACTGGCATTTCCACAGAAGAAGCTGTTCTCGCTCACTCCTCGTGTATTTGATTCTGCTGCCTTTTCCATGTGTTGTCTCCAGGTGTTGACAAGCTCGCTTCTAGAGCTGTCAAACGTGTTTTTGTTGGGTATTTCGAAACTCAGAAGGGATATAGATGTTTTGATTCATTGCACATGAAATATTATATGAGCACATATGTCACATTTTTTGAGTCGTTCAGTGATGTATTTTCCCCCTACAGGTGACATGCTAACTTCCTCAGATTCAGATAATGAGGTCTACATGCCACCTCCACCTATGAGTTCACCATTGCCATCACCACCTCCATCGCCGCCGCCACCACCACCACCACCATAGTTACATCACCTCCTCCATCGCCTCCTCTAGCCCCGCTACCTCCTATTGTCCCAGTTCCACGCTTATCACAATACTATAGTCATCGGCATGCTCCTGCTCATGTTCATCGCTCGTCATCCAGCATGCCTCAGGTTTGTTCCGAATATAATGTTTCTAACGATGGGTCTGGAGATGTGTCTCAGCAGGAACATTTGCATGAGGCTAATGTACATGAGATCGAAGGAATTTCCAATGATCTTGATGTACCTATTGCACTTCAAAAGCATAAGCGTACTTGTGCCTCCTATCCTATTGCTTCCTAGGTCTTTTTCGATCGCTTGATAGGGAATTTCAAGAGGTTTAGTGTTGCTCTATATGCCTTGGAAATACCATAGAATTACCAAGAGGCATTGAAGGACAATCAATGGCATCTAGGCATGGAAGAAGAGATGACTGCGCTACAATCGCTTGGTCCCCACTCCTAATGGGGCCTCTATTGTCAGTTGCAGATAGATGTACAATGAAACACCATACAAATGGTACCCTTGATCGTTAATAGGCCAGATTGGTTGCATGGGGATTTACTCCGACGCATGGGATGGATTATCTAGATACTTTTTTGCCTATTGCTCGACACTCCACTCTACAAGTCCTTCTTTCTGTTGCAGTGGTACGTGATTGGCCTTTATTTCAGCTTGATGTTAAAAATGCATTTTTGTATGGTGATCTCCAGGAAGAAGCTTGCTTGCAGCAGCCTCTGAGGTTTGCTGTTGAGGGGAAGTATCAGCATGTTTGTAAACTTTACAATGCAATATATGTCCTGAAGCAAAGGTTGAGGGGGACAGGATCCGGATCTGCAGACTTTGCTGATGTCATCGACGATTTGGAGTTGGAGGGTGTTAGATGCTACTGACATGAAGTTCACTTGGAGGAGCTCTAGATCTCGCTCTCGCATCGATCGCTTTCTTGCCTCCTCCGAGCTGATGGGGACATACCCTCTTTCCTTTATGTCTTGCAGAACTCGGACTAGATGAGATCATATGCCTATTGTCTGGGACTTTAATGATCCCTCCCCGTCTAATGGTTTTACCTGATTGTGGCGAATGTTTTTGCAGTTAGACTTAACAGGGTTCTTGAGTACATTGTTTCTCCGTTACAATATGTCTTTGTTCTTGGGAGACAGATTGCAGACAGTTTGGTTATGGCTTTTGAGATTATTGCCGATTGGAGGAGAAATAGAAAGAAGTCTCTGCTTTGGAAAACTAATTTTGCCAAGGCCTACGACAAGGTGGACTGGTGCTTTCTCTGGGCAGCTCTTTACATGAGAGGATTTCCATATGTTTAGGTCTCTTGGATGAAGCGTTGTGTACGGGGGATAAAAAGGGCAAAGGAATTTCTTAGGGTTTGAGTTTGTCAGGAATCAACCGGGTCTTGTGATGACCCAAAGAAGGCATGTTACGTTCATGCTAGGTGAGACATGCATGACTGGGTATCGACCTGCTACTACTCATATGGATCCCAGTATGAGACTATATGATGATGATACAGATGTGGTAGACATGAGAGGATAAGAGAATTGGTGGGGAAGCTTCTCTTTTTTACTATCATTGGATCTGATATGTCCTTTGCAGTTAGCCAGGTGAGTCAGTTCATGGAGCAGCCTCAACAGGTACACATGGATGCTAGTATATATATATATGATATTGAGGTACCTAAAATCATCTGTAGGTGTAGGATCGCTATTTAGGAAAGGAGAAACTCTAGCTATCTCAGCATGTGCAGATGCAAACTATGCATGATGTCCTAAGAACAGGAAGTCCACTTCAGGGTTCGCTGCATTTGTTGGCGGTTCTCTTATCTCTTGGAAGAGCAGGAAGCAAAGTGGTTGCTAGGTTTAGTGCTGAATCAAAATATAGGACTATGGCACAAGCGAGCACATAGATGATGTGGGTTCGAGCAGTGTTAGCAGACTTACATATAGATGTACCTCTTTCTATGTAGTTACAATGTGATAACCATGCCATGCCACCCTATTTATTGCAAACAATCCTGCATTTCATGAAAAAATTAAACATATTGAAGTGGACTGCCACTATACATGGGACATGATATAGAAATATTTTATTTCTACCTCTCATGTAAGTTCATGAGATCAAACTGCAGATATCTTTAACAAGGCTTTGCTCAGTGACCATTTCAGAAGTGTTCATCCTAGCTGAGCATGATTGACATCTGTTGAGATATTTGTATCTCATTATATATGTTTCTTATTTCTATTTCTTTCATGTACCTCTTATGTAATTTACCAAGAGCTTTTCTCCTATATAAGAGAGCCCTAGGGTCTCTATGTTGATATGCAATTCTATTCTCTCAACATGGTATCAAAGCAACGGTCCTAGACCAAAGCTTGTCCTTATCCATACCCCACCACCATCTCACCCATACCGACGCTGTCGGCGTCAGGCCTCCATCCGCTAGCCCCTCCCAACATCGTCCTAGCCGCCAACAACGCCCCCAAGCCCCTCCTGGCGTCCCCAGGTTTAGACCAGCGCCGCCAGTGATGCCCTCATGCCATCATTGGCACTGCTAGCCCCCAACATGGCACCTGCGCCATTGCCTCGCACACCGCCAGCGTAGAGCAGCCCTCCGCTGTGGCCTCTTACGCCGCCACATGCTTCGTCTCTGATTGTAGGGCATTTTCCAGCCTTTCGACGGCATTTTAAGGTCTGATTTTGACCGAAAAACACGGGTTAGATCTAAACTGTGTTTTCCAACCCTAGTAAGCTCCGAGGATTGATGAGGTTGTATGTATGAGTTCACACGTACGGGCAGTCCTCTATGTGATCGTGTAGACATTATCTTTGACGATCTTTCTCCAGTTGAGTTCCATCGTGGTCTCTCTTTTCAACATGTCAGAAAGCAAGGGTGAAGTGTTTTCTTCTACCAGTGTTTTTAAGGATCCAGCTCCCATCGTGAAGTTGAATGTGACCAACTACGAGTTATGATCCATGCAATTTCTCACCCGTATGCAATGTAGCAACAAAGAACATATTCCGACAATGCCAGAACCAATGTATAAGACCTGGTAAAATGCTTCATGTAAGCAAGATAATGCATATGCTCGTATTTGGCTCTCCGGGACGCTCGCCATGGAGATTGCAAATGATATTGTGAATCAGCCCACGACCAAGGCCATGTGGGATATCATCGCTGCCACACAGTGTTGCAATAGTCGGCCGACTATCCCGAATAGTCGGTCCGACTATGCGGTGCGGTGGGGTACCCGACTGAACAGAGCTCCAGTCGGGCAATAGTCGGCCCGACCGAATAGTCTGCCGACTATTCGGCCGACTGGCCCGACTATGAGGCCGACTGGAGTTTGACTCTTCATATTTTTATTTTTTTATTTTCAATTTTCAATATTTATGGGTTACATTTTACCACGGTATCGCCAGAAATGTCAAATTCTATATGTCTATTATACTGATTGGTACTTTTATCTTAGATTCATGTTAAATAATGACCATATATGTATAAAATTATAAGAATACATGTATTATAAATAATTTTTATATTAAAAAATACAAAACCGAATAATTCCGAATAGTCGCCCGAATACCGATTATTCTCTATTCAGTGACCCCTCCGACTGAATACTGAATACCGTCTTCTGCAACACTGCTGCCACATATGGTCAAGTGAAGAATGAGAGCAAGATCCTCTAGTTGCTATATGACATATTCTCGATCAAGCAGAATGGTCGGCCTCTTCATGCCCACTTCTCACATCTTCCAGGCTTGTTTGAGCGACTTCATAGCTTTATGCCCATTACTACCAGCACAGAGCAACAACATGCATATCGAAATACCACTATGACAGGGGTCTTTCTGTCATCTCTTGACTCTAAGTACGATGCAACATGTACTCAACTGCTTACTGTAGAGATGATACCGCTGGGTGAGGTCTACAAGAGGCTGAGAATAATCACTAGTTCATTCCATTACCATAGCCCAAACTCCTTCTGCGATGGCTGCTTCCTGCGTTTTCAAAGTCCGACAATTTGAAGTGGAAGTTGAAGTTCATAAGAATTCCACTTCCATGCTATTAAGTCTCTAAACCATGGTTCCAGAAGTGTAGAAATGTCAAACCTAAAACTAGTGGCAAACACCTATAGCTTTATTTGGATTGTTGTCTAACACTGGAAGCAGGTGCTAGATTCCCGCACATCGAACATATATCAATCAATATGCAAATGAAATCCTCCGTGCTTCTCCAATATGAGCTCAATAGCATCCTGTTCAGGAAGATACTTTTCGATCTGAGATAATGTGGGCTATGAGCATTGGGTAGATGGGTCTTCCACCTAGTCCATGTGTGTACAGGTTCAAGTTCAGCATCAGATGTTTCAACACTAGTGTTTTGGGTGTGCAAGGCCTTGCTTTTTTCATTAAAAGACATCGACATTCTAGTGCCAATCTCATTTTAAATTGAATTTTGCTCAACTGTTTCTAGTAAAAAAATTAGGAACCCATACATGAGGGTTTCTAGTATCTCCTCTGGTAAAGAACATATCCATATACCATGTATATCTAATTATTACCTCGCAATCTCTCTCCATAGTCATTATTATTGCGTTTACTTATTATATTGCTATATTTCTTCATAATTACCCCCAGGGCATCTTTTATGATTGGATGCAGGTTCACCTCGGATGTTAAGATAAAGAGTATTTCAATTGTTGGTGGACCTAGAGGAACCAGCCCATCAAAAATGAGGGTGTATGGTTACCCACTTCTTTTATCTTATTTTCTATTTTTTTGGAGGCAGTGCCTATTATATAGAGATATTCGCGATTTGCCAACACGTCAAAAAATACCTTCATCATTTTTCTCTCCATAAAATTCCTGTTATTTAGAATCACATTTAAAGTATCGTTCTTTAAGACGAAACCTCCATTCATCTTTATACAAGGAGTCCTACAAAGGTGATCACAGAGAAATAGCAAATATACGAAAGAGAAAGAAGAAAAAATACACCAATTTTCCGCTCTAACAGCTCTATCATTTTATAGCAAGAAATACAATTCCAATTGTCATTCTATTGAGGTAGTAATAATAGTTCCAATTGGGCATCCCACAAGCCGTAGAAATACCTCATGCCTAAAACCCAATCTTGACATCATTTTGAACTAGGGATCTTGAGCGAAAAGAGTGCACACATTTGTCACCACTTTTTGCTTCATTCTTGAAATATGTTGAGATAACAAATGATGGCATAATTCTTATGGCTCTATCTGTTTTCTGGAGCACAAGATCCCCACCAGTAATCCATTCACTGAGACCAGCCCTCACCATTACTTACTGGTATTAATGAGGAAATTCTGGTAGACAAGATGATTCATTATCGTTTTAAAGATTGCAAATGTAAAGAGGTGCATTTTTTGAGGAAAAAGAAGACAAGACATTGAGATGTCCCCCATTGCATTTATTCCTCCACGGCCTCAGCCCACGTATGCAACACGGGGTTCTAAATGCACACATCAAAGGGAAGGGAGGTGCATTTTTCCTAATCCATTTTCAGGAAATTGAATTCTGGTATAACTCTCTTTCGATGTGATCATAAAAGGCCCGATAGAGATCTTTGCCTTCTGGCCTCCTCTGTTGATGCCGTTGGTGGAAAAACCAGATGCATAGGTTTAGATTGTAAGATCACAGGTTTACCTTGTCATGCCTTACATGGCATATTCCATTGTGCATGCGGATCTTATTTTCTCCGTTGCATGTTAAATTGGATAACGATCTTGATGATACATCACCATCTTGTTTTCCTTTTTTTAGTCGTTAAACCAAAGTATGACTACTGGTCAGAAAATATTTTTATAAAAGGAGCACATGGGACAGCACTCTGACCCAGATAGCCTACCAATAGGTCTCAAAGTGCGGCAACTTAGAAGCAATCACAAAGTTTCTGTAATGATCCACCTATTATAAATGCCGATTGTACGATTGTTATTCCTTCCTGTATGATTTTGTCTTGAGTCTATTACCATTACCTTTTACACTACAAGATATTTAGAGTTAGACATGTAAGTGATTGGGTGATAGTCCTCAACACTCTCTGTTGAACACTGGTTACACAACATAAACAGAAATGATAATTTAGCTTAAAAATTGGAACTCTCTCGATGAACTCATTTGCAATGCAAGGACGTCATCACCTTATAGATTCTAAAACTATAGTATAAAAAATGCATATACCTTCATGATCAAGGGATCAGTTTTAAAATCTTTAACAATGATGAACTAAATGAACGAAGGTTGCACCATAAGATTGTGATGGAGGAGAGCATGGCATCAGAGGTAGAATGGAAGCAACGATCAAGACAAACTTGATTTGGGGTGGGGGGGAATGATGCGAACACAAGGTTCTTCCATGCCATAGCAAGTGGGAGATGACAGAGGGACCTTATCCACCATTGTAGTACTTCATAGTGAGGAAAGTGCCCCTGTACATCTTGGTCAATATCCTCTCTATATAGTGGATCCATAGGAACATTCTTATCTTCATGGTGATGCTCAAAGCCCAAATCAACTTGCCAATGGTGCTTCTTAACCCAAGTTGGGATCCAAGTTGGAAGCGATGACGCATTAAGCCTTCTTGACAGAGAAGTGACCGTCCTGCCAATCCCAGTGGTCTCGACCCAGAGAGAAACCCACATATCCAAAAATCATATTTGTAAGCCTGTAAAAAACCGTCTAAGCATTGTTCAGAGAAACCAGATGAATAAGGTCATCATCCATTGGTCATTAATCTAATCATTGCGCACTGCCATATCCCGCTTTGTAGCCAAGACGAGTAACCAAGGAACTTGGCGCTCATCGGTCCCTCACCCATCCAATCATATGTCCAAAACCTGAAAGAAACCCTATCACCCACCATCAGACACATATATGGGTAGTTCGTGAAGCATAAAACAGATCCCCTTCCAAAAGGCATGTGACCAATGGCGACTGTGTCACTTGTTCAAACATTTTCCCAATTTTTTCCTTTAGGAATTTTGGTTGTTTTTGGAGAAAGATATCATGGTCTTGATTGAGGAATTTAAAAGTGAGAATTTTGGTTCTGAAAGGTTTAATAAGGCCTTTATTTTCTTAGTTGGCTTAGGAGGAGGTTGCTTTTCGGGTTGATGATTTAGGCCATTGTGCATTCAGTTGCAGTTTACCTCATTGTTGTCTTGTTGTTGGGATACCAACTTCATGCGGTTCTTATCATTTACCTAATGCAACCAACAACATTTATGCTTAGCAGGCGTATGATGGACAATTTCCGTAGGCAGTTCATGGAGTATAAAACAAATCTCCTTCCAAAAGGTAGATGGTGAATGGCTAATGCGTCACTTGTTCTGACATCTTCCCATTTTTTCCTTTAAGGAATTTCCCCTTCCAGTTCCGGGCGGTAAAGCTCTAGCCGCGCAGGCGGCTGCGGCACGCCCCTAGGAGACACAACATTAGCGACCAAGCATGGAAGGCAGAGCTCATGTGTTTCTTTTTCTACAGTAGGCAACACCGATCTGCAGCGCACCGTGCGCACCGTTCACGCGAAGCAACCTCCAGGCGGTGCAACATCATCGTGCGCCATGCACGCACTCCTCTATTTTCTCCCCAGGCGGTGCACACCATGTGAGCATGTCCAAGCGACGCGCAACCCCATAGCTCATGCTACAACCAAGCAAAGGCGGCGACCTCCCCCTCAAGATCCTTTTCTTCTCGAAACTGCCAGCATCCCCGACGACGCACCTCCTTCATCTCCAGCGCCACCTTCGCGCTGACATGTCCTCCATGACCATTAACGACCCTCCTCTCCAGATCGCACCTCCTCCTCTCAAGCGATGCTCGATATCCAAGCGATGGAGGTGGCGGCGGCTTTCGCCGAATCCAGCAGTTGCGGTCACTGATGAATCTCTGATTAATCATCGCTATACTCTCTTTTTATCCTCGGAGCATAATCATCTTCATTCAAATCTTCATTAATTCCGCATCATTAAAAATAATCCTTCTCCTTATAATTAACCTTTATTATTAACCCTAATTATTTTATCTCCATTACTAACAATTTCTTGATTTTCTAAAATCTCAAAAAAATAGATAAATAATGTATATATTTATTTTAAGTTTTAAAAGAAATTTAAAATAACAAATAATAAAAGGGTTAAAAACAGTTTTTTTATATATTAAAAATGCTTCCTAAAATATTTCTGTGTTTTTATCTCTTTTGACTTTTTGATCAACATGAAACTTGTAGATCACATCGACATCTACTACATTCATGTTTTGTGTTTTTGTTAATTTTGCATCTTGCTATTTCTTTTGTATTTTTTTATTTTTCCAATTTCTGAATAAACTGATTAGACCATATGGTGCTCTCTGGAGCCGCCACATGGCCTGCTTCTTTGCAAGCCACCCACCCCCTCTCGATAGTTGGATCACCTATGCATGCCGTCATCTCAAACACACATCCTCGCTCTTCCCTCAACCCTCCGATCTCTCCTGATCAAACTCATCTGGATCACATGTTTCCGCCTCAACCTATGCCATTGGATGGCTTAGCATCTAACGGCTCCTCTGCCTCCACATCACCCTTTCTCCATTGGCCGTTCGATCATCGCCTCTAGATTCCATCACGATCGCATATCTGCACCATGATCCCAATCGTTGGATCAGATCCTATGATCTGATCTGGTTTGCTCTTACGCTCCTCCATTTGGGCCATTGGATTGCATGATCCAACGGACCCTGCGTCTTCCACCTCCTGCATCCCCCTTGCCAGTCGTTTCACCCTGCTGTGCCCGCTCTCCCTTCCATTTTGGCTTCCAACACAACCGCTCCTCCGCTACCTAAATGCTCCCCCACGTAGCCTTAACCTCCGTCTTCCTCGCAGAGCCTTCATGACCTTATCATCATGCCACCTGCCGCTCCATCCATCTGTTGTAAAACCCCCGACACTACTGTAATGGTTGAAGACCTCCACATATAAATCCCCCCCTCAGCTCCATTTGCAAGTCGTCCACCATTCATGGGTTGAGCCTTGGGTATCCCCTTCCTCCAGTGATAGAGGGGGGGGGGATTGATCGACGATCATGGGCCCTCTACCTAGGTGTCGACCCTCGACCGCTCGAATCGAGTAACAGCAGCTCTGTCGTCACTGAGCACCGAGGCATGGTCGTCATCGTCGTGCGATGACCCCGAGCACCTTCGGTGCTCAGTACATGCCTCCGCTCCGCCACTTGATCCGGTAGTCTCATATCTCATCTTTTGAGCTGTTTTTCTCTTTATTTTTCCGGCGCACACAACACCTTCCACCTTCACGTTATCATCCTCCGGGCTTTACCACATTACCTGCACCTTCGCGACATATTCCGATCACCCTCTCCCTTCTTCATAACCTCGTTCATCTCCTCCCCATCTCCTCTTTGGATCGTCGGAGATGAAACTGTGAACCCCCTCAGATCCGGGTGTTCGTTTACACCGCATTCACAATATTACATTCATTGGCATCACATTAAAATTCGGGGAAAAATTTTTCGCGCTGCTTTGCATTTGCGTATGACATTCACATTCCACATTCATTAAATTCAAAACTGAGACAATTGCCACCAAAATTTTATTCCATTCATTTTCATAATATACACACACACATGTGCATCAGAAGTTGACAGTTCATTCATACATGTGTCCCAAAACATATATACAGAAGAGGAAAGAAAACTGAAACAAAAGGAACACACTGTCTAGTATAAACACGGTCTCATGGAATCATCATAGCAACTAAGCATTAGACCCTTTGCCTGCCAAAACATGTTAGGAAAGAAGAGGCGTCAGCGGGCATTGGTACCTCCCAAAAACTTATAAAAATAAGCATGCATTTATTATGTTAAAAAACAAACAAGTAAAAAGTCAAGAACAACTAAAATTTACTTCTACTTGCGTATGTAAAGAGGTTTTCAAGTTGTTTATAAGAACCTCTCATGATCAGCCATTATCCCAACATTTCCCATATATAACATAATTATATTGTAATTGATTGATCATAAGTATGCATATATTATTCAGAGATCATGTTTGTAAATTTTGATGATGGAAAAGTTTGAGATTTGTAAGATTTCTTGATTTTATTTTTCTTAAGTCTAGTGGATAGTCTATGGTCTTGGTCTGTGTGTGACCTCACACTATGACTATAAGACGTGGGAGTGCCTTAGGGTTGGGGTGCCTCCGTAGGCATGCGGTGTTGTATAATGAATCCTAACTAAGTTCCCAACATGTCCACTAGCTTATAGGGATTTCGAATCAGATTATAGTCACTTCCAATCAACTCAACTTTAATTATAATTTCCTCCAAACCTTAACTGGAACTCTCTCAGATGTAACTCTAGATGATTTAGATGTACGTATGGATGATCTGGATGTAGAATCGCCAAGTCTGTTGGCAAAAGTAAAACTCAAGAGGTGAGGTAGCCTACAAATAGCTCTTCCGTCTCGTCCTCTAATTGGAAGTACGATCCAATAGAGGGATAGATCTACTCCAAAACTACGCCACTGAGACGGGTGAGAGAGACTCTCCGGAAAAGTCACTCTAGAAACTGGCCTGACTAGTACGAGCAAACGAGTTCGTACGAAAAACTAAAATCGAGGATCCCCCGCCTGGGTATCCTAAACAAAGGGGTCAGCGGATTGGTCCAAAGTCGGGATCCCAACGAGACGTAAAAGCACTGCGAGCTCGCGTAAAACCGTGAAAAGGACTGGGATCCTAGACCCACGCACTTGGCAGCCGCTGCCCTAACTGGGCTTCCTATCTCCCGCCCAATTGAGGGTCATCGCGCCCTCGCACAATCATGTGTAAAGGTCACCGTGATCGGCATTTTAAATTATAAGTTATTCATGATCATCACTTGCTTCATAACCGATCTATTTCTCAATTCATTTCGTGGTTAATCTTACATATCTTGATCTCTTGATCAACGATCTTATTGATAGTGATCTATAGATAATAGGGTATATTTAAAGAATGATTCCATGAGATGATCCACTTTGTGGTCATAGGTTATTATTGATGATGAAATTACTAATGTTTTTAAAATACTTAAGACTCCAATTAATCAATGAACTACAACTTGTCTTAATGACCAGATTCCCTAACTCAATAGTTATCCTTGAAGATCTCATTCCCCAATAGTATATTTAAATTTTGGATTCCCTAACTCAATAGTTATCCTTGAAGATCTCATTCCCCAATAGTATATTTAAATTTTTATTTCAGTACTGTTAGAATAATTTACAATTCAAAATTTTAAAACTTCATTCTTTCAATCTTGGAAGAGTAGGGAATAAACATAATCCTTTAGACATAAGGTTTTGGAATTTTCCTTTTTTAATCTTAAATCAAATTACAAATAATTTGAGAAATTTAATCTTGCCAATTTGTAAGTCTCCAATAATATATTTAATTTTATTGCAATTAATATACTGTGTGGTAGTACAGTGTGTCTACCACACAAAAGACCAGGGTTCAAATCCCACTCTTGCAGTGGTTGCGTTAGGTAGTCGACGGCCAGCGTAAAAAATAGTCGAATCTTTCAACATGGATTTGAGCAAGAATCCATGTAGCCGACCCTACTTATAGTGGGAGAAGGCTTAGTACATTTTTTAATATACTGTCAGAATAATTTATAATTCAAAAATTTGAAACTTCTCTCCTTCAATCTTGAGTGAGTAGGGAACCGACATCAAGTTTTTCCAAAATTGGACAAGCCCAAAGATTAAATGTCCTTCAAACACAATTCTGCTAGACATTTATCAAAGAAAACCCATCAGTACTAAATTTTTGTTCATTTTTTTGAAATATCATAACGAGGTTGGTCTACAGATGATATATATTGCTGGAAATTTCAATAGATAACACCTTATATAGCTTATTGTACAGATAAAAAAAAACTTCTAATATCAAAAATTGATAAGGATCTATAGAAGCTACCTATCAATGACAGAGCATATTTGGCAGTTCAAAAAATACTGTAATCTAATGGACTGTTTCTGGAGATGACCATTTTTTTTCAAAACTTAGGGCTTAGTAACTGCTGTGTATTTCTGAAGTTTGTTAAGATCGAAATTCAGTGCTAATTTTGATCATGCAATAATTTATTAAGAAGTAAATTGATTACTTGGTCAGGGGATGCAACCTTCTGGAGAGCATGTGTACACGATTCGTTAATAACAGAATCCAATTCATATTTATTACATATATATGTCTAGTCCATGTTCTAATGATATGTAAAAAAATTGGAACAACAAGAGAGATTCTAAAGGAACGAATCTGTGGAGCATCAACAACATGCACCACCAAATTGTGAACTATTCCAATCTTTCCCAACTATCCTACAAATAATTTCATTCACCAATCTTATCATTTTTTTTGGATCCCCAACACCCAATATTGGCTTACAATGTGTGGTTATACATGCATGGCAGCAAAAGAAGATAGGATTGTACCTTGGATCTTCTATCTTTGAAGATCAAGATTGCATGCATAATCTTGAGATTGTAAGGAGCAACAACTCCTTAGATTGGTAATGGCATGAATTTGAGTTGTTGCTGGAAACTCCAGCAATTTCAGCAGCTTTATTGGTTGAAATCCTTGAAAGGCAGCAACATATGCTCAATTTAGAGCATCAAGGAAATCGGCTTGAGCAGTATTGGAAATCCAAGAGCAGCAGCAGTTCTGTCTATTGGACAACAACTACAGTCAGATATTTGGAGAAGAAAGGAGAGGTTTCGGTTAAGAATTTGAAGGAAGTGAAATGGAGAAAGATGGGTGGTTTAAAGGTGGTTTATATAACAAAGGAAATGACCTCTCATGTGCCAAATGGAGGAAGAATAGGTACAAGTGGAATAAGGAGTTAAGGCAAGTGTAAAAAAAATGACAATAATAAAAAAATTCTCATGGTTGGGTTGTGCACTGTCTGTGCACAGTCAAGAAAAATTTTATTATTTTATTTTTTTAACATATTTTTGATATGTTAAAATCATTCGTATTGATCAAATTCGTGCCTCAAGCATCGGATTTCGGCGCGAAATATCTTATTTCGATTGTCTCAAAATGACGGTCAATATGAGTATATTATTGATATATTTCCAATTGGGTTTGGATGTCTGAACATTTCGAGATACGGTTTTAGTTTGGATTTAAAATTTGTGATTTAAAAATATCAAACGACCTCTGATTGACAAACGATCGATTCCGTTGGTCTTATTTCGTCAAATCAGATATAATGACGGTCTCGATTTGTTTTGGGGTTTCTGAATTTGCGTCGCGGCTTTTGGCGCACGCATAACGATGCGATCGATTTTTGGTCGATTTTGCCTGGACAACTTTTAATTCACGATCAATTGATCGTTTTAGGTTGTTTGGCATTGACCAACCACTCTATTGGGTTAATTGGACCCAATTTGGGTCGAGTTTGGGTTTGTAGATTTCGGATGTTATAGAAACCAGATCCTCCATCCCTCCGCCCGAACCGGACCTCCATTCCACTCCCCTCGCATGCACAAAACATGGTTCGACTATTGTCTAACAACTGCAGGTCCATCTCCTTCAATGGTCGGAGTTCGCACTCTAGCTTCGATCTCCTTTGCCGCCTCCGATGACCCGATCTCACTGAGCCTTCTCTGTCACGGTAGCCACCCCATAGCACCATTGAGACCTTCACCGGTGTTCCCCTGAGCTTCCCAACCTCTCACCGACAAGCAACACCTCGGTGGAACTCGGGGGAGGTCGCCGGAGCCTAGGCTCCTTGCCGCCACCCACTACGGAGGAAGGAGGACTAGATGCCCTTGGATCTTGATACAAGGGTATTTGCATCAGCGAAGTCCTAGCCGACTGATCCTAAGATGGAGGAGGATCCGCAACCGTGAGATCCAACCACCCGTACCTCCTAGCCTCGGGTGGACACACTCAACTACAGCATGCCACGTGCAGCTTCGGTATCCCAGGCATGCAGTCGAACCTCCGTCTGCATACGACCCTAGCCCACACACATGTAGGGCGCATGCATGCTAGGCAATTTGTAGCTATGCCCTCCGAGCTTCCAGAGTTTGCAAGAAGGTCCTTTCAGCGCACATGTGTTGCATGTGCACGCCTGGAAAAATTGCAAGAATGCCCCATCGAGTTTTCTTAATTACACTTATGCCCCTACGAAGGACTTAATTACATATTTATCTCATTTTATTTTGCATATTTTTATTGCATTTATGCCCCTGGGCTAAAGCGCTCATATCTTGAGCATATGAATTCCGATTTGGTTGATTTCAATTTCATTTTGTTGATCTTTTCATTCTTTATCTTATAACAAGCTTATTTATCTAATTTTACACCTTATCATTCATGCTAAATTTTAGGTGTGCATTTCCTCATTTGTTCATCATTTAAATGTTATTATTGAATCTTTGTACAGTTGAATGCTCAATTTGATGATGAAAACAAATCACCTTTAATTTGCTCAGGATGTGAATTCTTTTGGGGCATATTATCCTTTGCTTGCATATTATTACACATACATCTAATTTAATTGCATAGAACCAAATAAAAATGCATCCATCATCTCTGTACCATCTTATTTGCATTGTATATTTGTGCATTCTGTGTTGTGCATTGTGTCTGCATAATGAAAACCTAGATCTATGAATTTTATCACTTGATTAAATCCGTAATTTTCCACAGATAGATAGGAGGTTCGTGTCCCTATTTTCAAGGTTCTGATAGTCGGTATGCGGTATTCGTTCGGTCAAGCGGTCTGAAGCGAGTAAGCAATCAGGCAGAGTTATATACAGATTATGAGGTTTCTATTATTTTAATTAAAAATAATTTAAAATATAATAATAAATTCTAATACTAGATATTTATGTTTCAAAAAACATAAAATGTAAGTATTATGAAGTGAAGATTTTTTTTACAATCTGATTTCAACCAAAGGTCGAAAGCATTTTCAAAGTTGTCCATTTAGATAAAAGAGTGGATCATAAGATTCATAGCAAAATATCTATGAATGGCAGCTCACGCAAAGGTTGATATACAAATAATCAAACTCTTAATCTAAATCATAAAAAATAACAGGAGGAATTTCACCATCGTTGTCAGTGTCTGAATCTGTGATAAATTCTTCTTCCTCCTCCACACTTGGTAATACATCTACATTCCTTTGGCTTTTAAAATCAAAAAAATCAGAGGAGGGTACCTGGTGGCCGCTGATGGAGATGAAAATTTGGCAGAGGACCTGCTAGTGGTCGTGGTTGAGGCCCTTGGGGGTATACGGAGGTGCAACAATGCCAAAAGTTCACGCAACTCTCGACGAGGAGCAACTTCTCGAGTAAAGGTAGAGGCGCAAGTCACACGCTGCCACAGGTTGGCGACGAGCAGTCGCTGGAAGGTGAGGAGAGGCGGAGAAGAGACCCACGATGAGAGGTGAGGCGGAGGAGCGGCCCACGACGGTGAGGGAAGGCAGAGAATCAGCCCACGCAGACACTGCACCGCCTAAGGCTTCCTGCAAGAAAGTTTTTCGCGAGAGGGGTGTTTTGTGAGAGGGTTTCCAGTGAGAGGGAAACTGGGTTTAGGTATTAGGACTTTTTTAGAAAAATAAACGATCTTAACGCGTGGTGGGGAGGCTCTTAACGCGTGACTGATGCGCCAGATTCTTTGCTAACGTTTGGGCCTAATTGTGGGCAATGTGATGAGGAGATGGAAACTATTGATCATTTGTTCTTCGGTTGCAACGTGGTCCGGGGGCTTTGGGATGATCTGGAATGGGTGAGGACGGATGATCTGATTGCCTTCTGCAAGAGTTTGTTTTGCAACAGGAGCAGGGAAAGGAGGGACTTTTTGGCTCCGCTTGCCAGGTTGTGGTGCATCTGGCTGGGGAGGAATGAGGCCCTCTTCGTTGGCCAACGATTCGGGAGAACGTTTTTTTCCTTTGTTCGCGTCTTCTGGATGACTGGTGTACATGGTAACCCTCTGGTGGCTTATTGGGGGTGATCTTTTTTTGCTGCTTTCTCGACTTCCCTATATGGGTCTAGTTTCTTTTTTCCCTTTTTGTAACATTCTTTACTTTTTTCTTCTTTTAATATATTGGGGCGAACACCGTTAAGTGTCTCCCCCTTTTTTGAGTCTCAAAAAAAAGAAAAAAGAAAAATAAACGATCTGAAATGGGGGGGGGTTGTAATACAGATGCGGGCGCATTTGCGGCCGCATATGTGGAATACTCAGACCGCATATGCGCTATGAGCACCCACTGTGCGCATATCCGTTACTCGGGGCACTTGGTGGCTCGAGTCCGTATATGTGGTCGCATATGTGGCCGCCTGGGCTGACTTTCTGATCATTGCCTATGTTCGACCTTGGTAGACTTGCGAAGTAAAAAATCTCCACAACATTCAAAGATTGTGGTTTTTGCTGGATCGAAATCCATCTCATGTACTACAATTATCGACTATTAAACAGACGGATTTCACGTTCATCAGTCACGGCCACCGCCGCCCTCCTCCCAGCAATAAGCGCAACGCACTCCAGGTGATCGCGCAAGGCGGAGGTAGCACATTCCAGTCGATCGCGCAAGGTGGAGGCGACACACCTTCTCCATTGTGTTTTGGAAGGGGTTTCCGCGATGGGAACCCTAGTCCTTCCGTGGGAACAAAAGGGGCCCGATGGCCCTTAAAAAATGAGAGACGGGGAAAATGCAGGCCCAATTGGGTAGCTACTATTAAAAGGAAAAAAATAAAATAAAGAGGAGAGAAAATGAGAAAAGAGGCCTAAGATGGGGAGCCGAGATTTGTTTTTAACCCGAGTTGGGTCACATTTCAATAAAAAAATTTAAAAAAAGGAGAAAAGAAAAAGGCGCGTGCAAAAGAAAAGTCGTACGCAGAAAAATGTGCAAAAAAAGAGAGGAAAGAAAGGCGGGAAAAATGTGAATGACTTATTTGAAAAAAAAGGAGATGGCCAAAAAAATGGGATTAGCAAAAAATTGTCTTAAAAAAGGAAGGAGAAAAGCCGTAACAAAAAATGAACAACTTGTTGGGCAAAAAAATGATTTGAAAAGACGAAAAATGAAAAAATTGTGATCAACTTATTGGTTTTTGTTCTCTCCCTTTCTCTTGTTTTCTCCCAACTTTGTCTATGCTATTATTTTCCGACAAGTATGGGAGAAAGACGGAGTCTTGTGCAGAGTCACAGGTTAGATTCGGATTCTCCGGATCAGCCACATTTCCAGACTCTACAATTGTTCATATATTCGGACTCGACGTTCAGATGTTTCCGAGTCTTCAGTTTTGATTTATACATGTATGCGATCATCAGTTCAGAGGTCCCCATCGTTTCTGGTCAGCTTAGAGTTTTCATGTGTTCCATAGGGACTCCAGAGTAGAGATCCCATTCCCTATGCCATGTGGCTAGGGTTTTCATGTGGTTTCATAGGGACTCCAGAGTAGAGTTCCTCTAAGCCAGTATGGGAGAGACTCAGTTCTCCGATAAGGAGACTTTTCAGACTCCATTCTCCAACGATTATGGATTCCAACGAGGATGTCTCCTCAGATTTTCAGTTTGGCCCTTTCAGAGATGGAGCAGTTGTCCACATGTTGTGGCGGGTCAGAGTTCTCTAGGCGGAGACTCATTTTCAGTTGCAGTGACTCTAACATGCGCAATACATAACACATGCTCTTCGACGAGGAGATTTAGTTTGACTACACCCCTGCTCATTTGTTCCTCCTCACCTGCATGACATGAGAAGCAACGTCCTCGACAACAACCGACAATTGTGTGCGTTAAGTTGTTATTGTCTATAGTGTCTTGTAGTATGAATTTGAGATTTCTTTCTTTTTGTTCAAGCAAAGCATTGCATGTTCCAGCTTGAAGGGGAGTGTTAGAGTATGCATCATTCATATGTAAGATGATTAAATGGATCCTTCCAAGATCCTTTTACCATATCTTGAGTTTAATCCCACATCTACCGGTGGTGGGAGTTGGAGGATCTGTGGAGTTATACATCAACCCTTTGAGGCATTCTCCCGTGATTTCATCCTGCTCCTTAAGGAGTATGGTTCCACGTTAAAATCCCACGTTCTTCTAAGTTTTATTCTTTTCTCTGATATTCACTTCCACATTATATTTTCTAAGAAGTTGGTTAGATGCTCAAATTATTGCATATAAGTTCAAAATCCCTCTTTCTTTTACATGAACCAGATTGATTTTTTAGGAGAAAGTGGAAATATTTTAACATATGCCCCAAACTTGGGCCTCGTGTGGGGGTAGGCGTTGCTGGGTGAGGCATGCATTTAAAAAGAACACATCTCATAGAAATAGCAGTTTGATGCAGGTGGGAGGCTTATAGAATACTTCTGATAACGATGAGTGGAAATAAAAGTAGATATTTATTGACTTTTAATTTTAAATTTTAGATCTGTTTCAGGTGTATCGGGCCTCTCCTTGAAAAATGGCATATCTGATAATCCGCTCGGTTCATCTTTCATATATTTTGAACTGCTATTAGCATTTGGTTAGGTTAATTACTTATTAGACATTCGATTTGTCTGTAGATTCACCAATCGAGAAGGTATTGATTTTTCTGATGCAGAAAGTATGCAGCCCGTTCAGGTATTTGTATTCTTTGGCAATCTATTAATTTGGATATCTCTTCATACTTGTAGAGTTTTAAGCATTGCCAATTTTTGATCGAGCACACATCTCTGCATTACTAAAGTCACCATTCATTATTTTAATTTACTCTATTCTATTTTCCAAGGAATGGGATTTGGCTGAAAATTTGCAAGGAGTGCTGGAATATCAGACAAGGTAATTGTCTATTGAGCAACATGATTTTATAAATTTCACCTTTTTTCTTGCGAGCGATACCGTGTAAAATCAGATTGATATAATTGTTTACAAGGTAGGGGAGTCATCCACCTTTTAGGAATAATTTAGGTCTAAACTCCATATGACATTAGAAAGGGTTTCTTGTCATGGTGAGGCACAAGGAAGGCTGTATCGATATCGTTTTGGTTCGCCCGGAAATGGATATATCGGGATATATCGACAATATCGGTGGAAATGTCGGAAATGGCTCGAAAAAGCCATTTTTTGTCATTTTTTCAGAAATTAAGATCATCCAAGATATTAAAGCAACAAATAATCTATAAATACACACTTATGTCACACATATCGGTCATTTATAGCAAATATATCGCACATATCGGTCATCATATCGAACATATCGTTGTTAATGTTTATTCCCGACCTTTAGATATTGGAAATGGATTCCATTCAAGTTCTTATAAGATCAAATAACTTACAAATATACACTTAGATGACACATATATATCATTTGTGAAGACTATGATCCTTATATTGCACATATCGGTCATATCAAACATATTGCTGGTACTGTTAGTTATTGACCTATATATATTGAAAATGGAGTTCATCCAAGTTCTTAGATCGCTAAATAGCTTACAAATATGCTCTTAGATCACACATATCGATTAATATATGAAGCTTATATCGCATATATCAATCACTTTGAACATATCGATATTAATGTTTGATTCTTGACTTATAGATATTTTGTTTTGAAAAATTGAATTATAGATATTGGCAATCGATTTCATTCAAGTCTTACAAACATGAAATAACTTGTAAACATACACCAAGTTGAAGAACCATTGTATGCACCCTCCTGTCGCACCATACCCTACCAGTACGGGGTCTCGCTGTCCGGTCAACGAGCGTGGTGGGGCCAGGTTGGCTCCCCCTTGCGGGGGGGGGGGGGGGGAGGGGGGTAGCGCCCCGACCCGAAACAAAATATATAAACCATTGTGTGTTTTAATACTAGGTGTAGCTAGATATGTGTTTTAATACTGGGTGTAATTAGATAAGTAGTTGAATCAATCTTGCATGAATAATAGCATTGATATATAGAGATATCGGCAAAATATCGACGATATCGATCGATATCCAAGATTTTTTCTACTCAATCCTGTCATTTTTGACCGATATGAGCCGATATGGCGATACATCGCTGATATGTCGATGAGCGCCGATATCCCTGTAACAGGAGATACTGGGTAATATCGAAACCCCTACCCTGTCGAAACCGATATATCAGCGACATATCGCCGATATATTGTCAATACGACCTTTCATGGTGAGGCATGTAATCTTTGACAGTGCAGTGATGCACTTATAAAGATCTTTTAGAGAAATATTCAATAGATGCATTGTCATTTGGTGTGTGTTTTAAAATATTGTACATCAAAGCAACCTTGTGTATTAATGGAAACACTTGAGTGTCATATAATAAATACCAAATTTTAAACAATTTGGACATGTTTCACAATAATATGCCTATATGAATAACAAGGATGGCATATTGAGTTAAACGACACCAACGGGGTGTTAATCTCAATCTGCTTTTGGGATATATATACCATGCCCACTAAGCATTTCTACAATAGCTGTATTAGTGCTCATTTGGCTAATGTAAACTAAGTTTATTTAACTAGTTGGATCTTGTCAATGCCAAGATTGGTAGGTGGTGAAGGAAATAGTTCAGATGGCGGGCGGGCAACGACAGTAATGGGGGTTTGATCTATGGTGGAGATGGAACTAGGGTGTTAGGAAAGCTTGGGCTCGATAATTCGACTAGGAATCAACTCAATATGAACTCTTGAATCGGTCTAGAAAAGTTAATGAGATCGAGTTTGAGTTGAATGATGGACTCATTATTCTTATCGAGTTGAGTTCGAGTTCACACATGCTCAACTCACTTACCCGACTCGATAACTCAGTTCGACTCGTTATTTTTTTTAGCAAAAACCAAGAAGCATGTGTTAGTATTTGAGTTATGCGTCACTTGAGTTGTAGATGGGTAAATGGATCACTCCAGGATCCATTTACCCCATCTAGAGTTTAGTCCCACATCTACCGTCTGTGGGATGTGGAGACTCAGCGGGGGCTATATATAGACCCCCACACCCATTATATGCAGTGAGAAAAGCAATAGAAGCATCAACCCTTTGAAGCATTCTCCTGTGGTTTCATCTCGCTTCTTAGGGAGTAGGGTTCCATGTTAAATCCCGCAGTTCTTCATGTTCTTATTATTTTATTTTGATACGATCCCGCATTCCTATTTTCTAATATGGTATCAGAGCGGGTTCGTTTCTCGTGGATTTATTGTTTAAAATTTATGTTCTTGAAGATTTTTTTGAGATTCAATTATCAGTTTGTTCTTGGAGAATATGCATGTTTCGATTCAAGGTTTCAGTCTGAAGACCTTATTTTCCATGGTTCTGTCCAAATCGGCAGTGTGCTTCTCCGGTTCCAGTTGCATCAAACAACGACCACATCACGCTTTTCCAAGCGCAACCCTCTATCGCCAGATTGCCCTTCCCTCAATGCGAGGGCACCAACAGGCAAATCTAGAGATCCCGATCTCCTTCTCGCAAGGTGGTGGCAACCTCCATACACTAGCCTCGCTCCTGTTTCTTTGGCACATCCATCGTAGACGCAAATGACGTTGCCTCGTCTCTGAAGGCGCCACCCAACCCTCCTATCCAGTCATGCGAGGTGAGACTCTCCTCTCGAGCGGTTCCAATATCCGCTTCTCGCCCTCCAGCTTCCAGGCAATTGCGGTGCCGCTTCTCATCATCCAGCTTCACGCAAGTCAAGCGCACCTCCTGGCGCAACCATGCGGCACCACTGCACATCTCCAGTAGCGGCTCCCTCCAGCGGTGCCACCCCCTTCTTTAGCGACCACATCTCCCCAGCAGTAGCGACATCTCCGCCTAGCATCGGCGGCGGCGGGCGTGAGAAAAAGAAGAAGGAAGGGTTCCTAACCGGGAACTCTAATGTTGTGAGTGGGCTCATTTGAAAAAAATGAGAGAAGGGAAATAGTAGGCCTAGTTGGGTCGTGAGTTATTTAAAAAAAGTGTTTAAAAAAAGGGGGTGCATCCCAAAAAAGGATAAAGATCTGGTTAAAAAAAAGAGGAGGCCGCAAGTTCAAAAAAAGGGAAATGGGAAGCCAAAAAAAGTGTGAAACGGCTTAAAATGTTTCAAAAAATATGTGAGAGGAAAAGCCGGAGAAAAAAATGAACATTTTATTTACATAAAAAATATTTGAATGACTATTAAAAAAGGGAGAGAAATAGCCACACAAAAGGAAAATATCATGGGTTTGTTTCCCCATTCTCTTGTCTTCTCCCTACTTTGTCAATGCCACTGAGTTCCGACAAGTATGGGAGAAAGGGGGAGTATTATGTAGAGTCACAGATCTGTTTCGGATTCAGATGTCATATTCCAGACCTCCTAGATTTTCCAGGCTCTACAGAGATGTTCAAATATTCATAATCGACGTCAGATTTGTTCTGAATCTTCAGTTTCAGACACACATACACTGATTGGTAAATGGATCTCTCCAAGATCCATTTACTTCATCCAGAGTTTAGTCCCACATCTACCGTCTGTGGGATGTGGAGACTCTGTGGGGGCTATATATAGACCTATCCAGTGGGAAAAATAATAGAAGCATCATCCCTTTGAGACGTTCTCCCGTAGTTTTATCCCGCTCCTTAGGGAGTAGGGTTCCACATTAAATCATGTAGTTCATGTTCTTATTATTTTATTCTGATATGCTTCCACATTCCTATTTTCTAACATAGTATCAGAGCGGGTTCATTTCTCGTGGATTTATTGTTAAATATTTCTTGAAGATTTATTTTTGTTCGAGATTCAATTGTCAGTTTGTTCTTGGAGAATATGCCAGTTTTGATTCAAGAGTTTCAGTCTGAAACCCTTATTTTCCATGGTTCTGTCCAAATCGACAGTGTACTTCTCCGGTTCCAGCCGTACCAAGCAGGAGCCGCATCGCGCCCTTTTCCAAGCGTAGTTTAGTCACCAGATTGCCGTTCCCTCAGTGCGAGGGCACTAACAGGCAGATCTGGAGATCCCGATCTCCTTGCAAGGTGGTGGCAACCATCATACACCAGCCTCGCTCATGTTTCTTTGGCACATCCATCGTAGATGCAACCGACGCCGCCTCGCCTCTGAAGGCGCCACCCAACCCTCCTCTCACGTCATCGCGAGGTGAGACTTTCCTCTCGAGCAGCTCCAATCTCCGCTGCTTGCCCTCCAGCTTCTAGGAGACCGTGGCGCTGTTGCTCATCCTCTAGCTTTGCACGAGTTGAGCGCACCTCCTGGCGCAACCATACAGTACCACCACACACCTCCAATAGTGGTTCCCTCCAGCGGCGCCGCCCCCTTCTTCGGCGGCCACATCTCCCCAGCAACATCATCATCTCCGCCTAGCAACGGTGGAGCCCTATCCCCAATCGAGGGTGGTGGTCGTGAGAAAAAAGAAGGGTTCCTAACTGGGAACCCTAATGTTGTGAGTGGGCTCGTTTGAAAATAATGAGAGAAGGGAAATAGTAGGCTCAGTTGAGCTATGATTTGCTTAAAAAAGTGTTTAAAAAAGGGGTTCATCCAAAAAAAGAGAAAGATCTGGTTAAAAATAGAGGAGGCTGCAAGTTCAAATAAAAGGGAAATGGGAAGCCGAAAAAAATGTGTGAAAGGACTTAAAAATGTTTCAAAAAAATGCATGAGAAGAAAAATCGGAGAAAAAATGAAACGAATTATTTACAAAAAAATGTTTGAATGACTATTAAAAAAGGGAGAGAAATAGCCACACAAAAGAAAAATATCAATCATGGCTTTGTTTCCCCATTCTCTTGTCTTCTCCCAACTTTGTCGATGCCATTGATTTCCGACAAGTATGGAAGAAAGGAGGACTATTGTATAGAGTCACAGGTCTGTTCTAGATTCAGATGTCAGATTTCAGACCAACCAGATTTTCCAGACTCTACATAGATGTCCATATATTCATACTCGACGTCAGATTGGTTGCGGGTCTTCGGTTTCAGACACATACATGTGCTGATAGATAAATGGATCTCTCCAGGAGGTAGTGTTTGATAGAGATTCACGATTTACTTCATATTACTGGGGAGAGTTCATGAGAGCTTTAAGGACAGAGCTATGTCTTATTTTAGCTTACCATCCACATACCGACATGCAGTCCGAGAGGACGATTCAAACATTGGAGGACTTGTTGCGAGCTTACGCTGTTGATTTAAATGGGTCTTGGAAGGATCGTTTTTTACTCGCTGTAGGTGAGGGTTCACCTACAACAACAACAACCATCACACCATTATCAGAGTGATGCCTTTTGAGGCGTTGTATGAGATATGTTGTACCACTCCCCTGTGTTGGCAGCATGTGAGTGACAACACCTTGTTCACCTCGCATATCATTAAGGAGATATGTAGATTAATAGAGACTGCTAGGAAGAGATTGTTGCTAGCTCAAAGCCATTAGAAGAACTATGACGATCAGAGGTGTCGAGACCTTGGGTTTCAAGTATCATATTTTAAACATATATCCTAAGTATAATTCATAACCAACTCTATATGCTTACGTATCCCTCATTATTTTAGGTTGGGGATTTTGTATTCTTACGAGTATCCCCGATGAAGGGAGTGCATATGTTCCATGCCAGAGGAAAGTTTCCCTTGCGGTTTGTGAGACCATTTGAGATTTTGGCCAGAGTTGAGAAGGTGGCATATAGAGTGGCCCTTCCCCACATCTTGAGGGCATACACAACATGTTCCATATATCGAATTTGTAGAAGTATGCCTGATACCCCAAAGCGGTAAGTGAAGCCAAGTCAAAATCTTATAAAGTGTTGTACAAAAATCTCGACTCTGAGGATGACCAAAAGGATATATTTAGGCTGGCTAAAGCAAGAGAAAGAAAGACCAAAGATCTTTCTCAAGTGCGATGCATCAAGGATGAGGAAGGTCACATGCTTGTTGCTCAGAAGGATATAGAGACTAGATGGAAGCAATTCTTTCATAAGCTTTTCATTAAGGAATGAAATTGAGAGATCACTTTGGGAAATCTAGCTAGTAGTGAAATTTACTTGAATCGTGCAAGCTATAAACGAATACAAAGGAAGGAAGTAGAGGAGGCTTTGAAGGTTATGAGACATGGGAAAGGTGTAGGATCTGATGACATTCCTATAGAAGTTTGGAGATTTTAAGTGAACGTGGTTTGACTTGGCTTACAAATTTATTTGATGTTATTTGACGAAGCAAGAAAATACCTAAAGAGTGGAGGAGAAACAACGTGGTGCCTCTTTATAAGAATAAAGGAGACATTCAAAATTATTCAAATTACAGAGGTATCAAGCTGATGAGTCACACTCTGAAAATTTGGAAATGTGTGATCTAAAGAAGGTTGAGGCAAGTTTCCAAAGTAAAAGAAAACCATTCGGATTCATGCCAGGTCGCTCACAGTAATGTACTTTAAATCTTTTTTAATGAAATCTTTACTGCGATGACCCCCACAACAGGGGATCACCCTACTTAGTATAAAAAAAACTATGGAAGCCATCCACTTGCTGAGTAGAACAATGGAGATTTACAGAGCTAAAAGGAGGAACCTCTGTATGATTTTTTTTATTTAGAGAAGGCTTATGACTTTGTCCCACGAGAGATATTGTGGAGAGTTTTGGAGAAGAGACAAGTACATGTCCTATACATTAACCTCATAACAAATATATATGATAGAGCTTCATCTTGTGTAAGGATACAGTCTAGGAAGACTGATTATTTTGACATCAACATTGGTCTGCATCAAGGTTCAACTTTGAGTCCATTCCTTTTTACTTCACTTGTGGATGAGTTGACAAGTCACATTCAGGATGAGATACCTTGGTGTATGTTATTCATTGATGATATTGTATTGACTAATGAGACTAGAGATGGAGTAAATGAGAAGTTCGAGGTCTGAAGACATGCATTAAAGGCTAAAAGATTTCGTATAAGTAGGGCTAAGATTGAATATATGGAGTGTACTTTTGATGGAAGCAATGGTAAAGGAATCGGGGTTAAGATTGGTGATGATAACATTCAGAACAGAGATTCTTTTAGATACTTGGGATCTATTTTGCAACATGATGGGGAAATTGATGGAAATGTTACAAATAAAATAAATGCAGGTTGGCTAAAGTGGAGAGGAGCCTCTACTGTTCTTTGTGATAAGAAAATTCCTTTGAAAATCAAAGGAAAGTTTTACAAAGCAGCTGTGAGGCCTGCAATGATCTATGGATCTGAATGTTGACTTGTGAACCACAGACATGTGTAGAGAATGGCGGTCGCAGAAATGAAAAAGCTAAGGTAGATGTGTGGACACACACACACACACACACACGTAAAGATCAGATTTGGAGTGATGCCATCAGAAAGAAAGTTGGTGTAGCTCCGATCAACGATAAGATACGAGAAAATCGCTTAAGGTAGTTTGACCATTTGCAAAGGAGGCCAGCTGATGCACCAATGAGGTGTGTGTTTTGGAATATTGAGCCGGTTAAAAGAGGGCGAGGAAGGCCCAAGAAGTGTTGGAATGAAACTATACGAAGGGATCTTACTTTTTTGAATCTAAGCTTGAGAATGACCCAATATAGATTTGAATGGAGGCAAAGAATCCATGTAGCCGACCCTACTTAATGTGGGAAAAAGCTTTGTTGTTGTTGTATGCATGATACATGGGCATGTCATTAGCTTTGAGGACTTGACAATGGAACCCAATCTCTCTTTCCCCGAGGAGCCGGTTCCGATACTAGACTATGTCATCAAGAGGTTGAGGCGGAAAGAGATACCTTTAGTTAAGGTCCTGCAGCACAGTTAGGACGTCGAGGAGGCGATGTGGGAGCCTGAGGTTGATACAATGGAGAATTAACATCACCTTTTCACAGGTAATAATCAAAACCCCGATTTATTCTTTTGCGATTTTCTGTTTTTTTTCCTTTTTTTGAATTTTTTATGGGTTTCACACTCTGAGAGATTTTTACAGGTTCAATTGAACAAGATCGGGACATGCGGGGATCGGTTTCTGCTTAAAGCATACACCTAAGTCTCGAGGAAGAGACTTCCTTTGAGATTTTTATAATGTAAGACCTCTAAAGAGTAGGTTCCACTCAAAGTTTTAGACCTGATCTAGTGTCCCAATGAGATAGATGACCAATCTATCTTGTAGTACTACTTGTCGAGACCTTTCCACTGGGCCTAAGAGCGTCAAAATCGGAGTCTGTATGAGGAAGTTACAGAGAAAATACGAATGATTTATGGCTTTCTGACTCAGATCCGATTACACCCGATCCTATAAATATAGGCGTGCCTAAGTGGTCTAGATAACCAGACCACTTGCCTTCGTTGAAGCTCTACCCCGTCATCGGAGCTCCCCACTGGAGATATTTTCGGTGGCCAATCAAAGATCCAAGGACGTCGTTTCGAAGGCCTTGGTACGTGGAGTCGCATGGTGGGTACAAAAATAAGCTAAACATCGTGGAACAACCATTCTGGATGAGGGAGTGTCGCGGAGGATGACTCCAAAGTACGATTTTCACCCTTCTTTTGCTGTCGGATTTGCGATGTTTTTGCACTGTTGGGTTAGGGGGTTTCAAGGTTGCAGACTATCTATTGCTGGTGTTTTTGTCGCAATTTATCACGCTTTTGGGCACGAAGGGCAGCTTATAGCATCACGTTTTTGGATTTTTCGACAAATCTGTGGCCCGCATGTATGATCCAAGTTTGTTTTTATAATGTGGATGTTAGCAGGAATACAATGGTGTAGTTGGATCGTCGGTCGGAGTGAGTTCACAGGACGTCATCGGTGTGGTTTCGGCTACTGACCCAGATATGATCGATCATGCAAATTTTCTGATCGATCATGCTTTTAACGTTGATAGCCAAAATTATCGATCATGGTTGTCCTTTTGATCAATCGAATTATCGTTCATTCTGGGACTATGAACCCATTTGGACCTTAAATTTAATGGAATCTGATCTTTAAAATAATGTAGAACTTATAGGACATTGATATATATATATATGTTGAAGGTCTGGATTATAGCAATAACTTTGTAATCAAGTGAAATAGGTTCGGTATAACTTAAATTGAAAATAAAGGAGCTATTGGATTTGGTGAGGTCCGGTGAGAATGAGCATTGAGCATCTTACATACACCTTCAGGTCTGAGCTTCGGTTCTTACGACCAGCGATTAAGTTCTCCATTGTAGTTCTAATTTCATGCCACATTGCCTAATTTTCAATGGAATGGGGTTAGCTTAGAGTATCACTATCAAGGGATGGGCATGCACCCTTGTTGCCTAGGGTAGAAGCCTAGATGGCCGAGATCCCAACAAGTCGTTGGTCGGGAGACATACTTCTTGGCATACCGAAGTGGCCTTTTTTACCGGCATACATCCTCAGTTTTAGATGTATGGTGCCAATTAGTTATGGTTGGTTGTCTGTGCTTTGCTTGTTTCACTTAAGATTGGCTCTTAAGTACTAGTTGGTTTAGAACACATTGATTTGTGTCCTGAGTGTTAGTCTTAAGTTGGGAGGCCTGATAGTTGTTGGTTTATATGAAGAGAAGGTTCATGACATTTTCGAGATTATACATTCCAAAGGTCGATTTCAGACCAGTAGTGAGGGTTGGCACACAGTAAAGTGTGGAGTTTGAATTGGCACACGGTTAAGTGTGGGCTGACTTGGCACACAGTAAAGTGTGCGATTACATGTTTTGAAGCAAGGCTATTATCACAAGGATAAGGATAAGGATAAGGATCAATGATCTAGGTTTTTTGATTAGTTAAAATGTGGTTTGTGATTTACATAGTTACCTGTTTTTGTACACTTTTAGCCTCTGTGTAGCGGTGAGCGGCTTAGTTGGTTCAGTTCTACTGCTTTTGGTGTAGTTTAATTTGGTATGTACACATTTTATGGAATATTGTTGTTGACTTTACGGTGCCTTTTGTGAGAGATATATCTTGTATATGTATTGACATTTCAGTATATACATTTATGATATTTTGTGGACATGGTTAATTGATGAATGTTAATGGAAAGTTTATTGCACATTCTATTGCCTTTTTATGCTATGTTTCTATCTTGGTTCTGTGCTTTGAATGCGGAATTGTATAAGCGGATTGGATTGCCGAGTATCCGGGTCTCAGGGGCACCACATGTTGCACTAGTGAGGCTTGGTAGAGGGCGAGGTGGCAAGGAAGCTTGGAGAATCACATGGCGAGGTTGTTGTTGATGTCGTGGGGCTGGTTGTTGGATCTGTTGGATCCTGATGGAGCATAACATTTCTCCCTTTTTTGTGTGCATTATCTTGATGCCACTGGCATGAACTTGAGATGTGGTGGCAAGGTTGCGATTGGCAAGAACTTTGAGAATTGATATGTAGAAAAATAATCTTGGTAAAAAATGATAATTCTCTAAAACTGAATAATCATCATGTTTGATATCGTGTGGAAATATAAAATAGATTTTTCATAAAAGAACAAGGAAAAACAAAACTTGATTTACATGGTTTGAGACAGTCATGGTAAAGGGGTTCAATGGGGTCAGATCTATATCATAGATTTCTCAAGGATTACAAGGGGTGTGTAGCTCTTTATGTAGACCCACCAATACAACTAAGTCTCACCACTAGGCAGTATGAATGGAACTGCACGAAAGTGGTGTAATTGGATCTTTAAGATCTATATATCCATATGGATATGTACTCTAACAAATTTTCTAATATGCATCAATTAGATGTACTTTGTTATCTTTTTAAAGAAATTCCTACAATTTTATTCTTCATGATAGCATTAGTTAGGTTGTCATTTTATCATTAATTGACCAAGAAGATCTAGGACCAGACAGTTTGGTTTTTTTGGTGTATTATCAATTTGTTCTTTCAAAAAATTTTAGCCTTTGTTGTCTTGTATAGAGTTCAGCAGTACCTCTTACATATTGCACATGTGTTAACTCAGGTATTCCAGATTTCAAAGCGTGAGCAATTTAACCCTGCACTTTCCTGGAAATTTTGGTGGGGACACTACTCAGATATATTACATTGGTTTACGAGGTGAAGCTACTCAGGTACATCACATATTATCTACTGCTTTTATATTGAATATGGATATGGATGGTTTTTGTTCATACTTGTCTGGCTTGCAGCTGAAGAGGGATGTTGTGACAACACTTGTCTATGAGTTAATGCCTAACCCATCTGATCACAAGTAAGTCATTGCTGTTTTTTTTGACTCGATGATGCAATATACTTTTTGATTACATCAGGGGCACCTTAAAGGACCTCGTGTTTATATGTCATCTTATTGTGTGTTATCGCATGTATCACATGTATAGACTCATTAGTGCATGTGTCATGCACTGATACACAAGATATTGTGCATGTCTCCAACTAAGGATGCAAAGGGACGAATATAGATATAGATCATATTATTATATCCTTGTCTATTTCAAAATATGGATACGAATGCGGGCAAGATGGATATCAAGTATGAGTTATCACATTTTTACAATTAGATACATATATAAAATGGATATGGATAGGGTAACGACAATAGAAAAACTTTACAGATATGCTCAAATATACATGTATTGGAGCTTACACGTGAAATAAATATAGTTAATATATTAATTTCGCAACACATATATATTAAATTAAATATGACGAAAGAAGGCATATAGTTTTGTGTCTTGTGATTATAAATAATGCAACTACTATTTTTTCATATTAAACTAGATGTATGGATATGTAGTGATATCTGTAAATACATTTCCATTTTAAAGAGAAATTGAATTATGTCAAAATTTGTTTAAAATGGATGTGGTAGCGGATTAGATATGACATTATCATCATCCAATTGCATCTTAAAGTCTTTTGCAAAATTCAGCTAGCAATTTCATTTGTGTAACAACCACATAAACTAATCTTCTGTAGAGGCTCTTGTTCGATGAGGAACACAAATAGTACTTATATCAAATATTCAAGAATGCGGCTGCGTAAACCACATATGTGATTTTGTATGCCTATGCAGTAGGCGGATTGAACTCCATTCTTGAACGGGGATATTATGTGGTCTAGGATGCATATTTGGCCGCGGTTGTATACTAGGCTGCATATATCACATATTCGGTTTTAGCATTATATGTAGAGTTGATATAAAACCTAGACTTTGACATTTACATACTTTACAAACTTATTTACTTTTATAACTAGTTTTTTTACGTGTAATAAGGATATTAATGATTGCATTTAAGCAATGGTTACATGGTTTGAAAAACAGGTTAAAATATGACTGTTTATCTTAAATTTTCTTATCAAATTTTGGAAAGTTAATCATGGTATGAAAAAGCTAGCTTCGACGTAGTCGAGGAGTACGCCTCGAGACGAGGCTGTCCTTTTTAGCCTCGAGGCATGCGCCTCGGTCCAATCTAGTGAGGCGTGTGCCTCAGGAGGCTGAGGCGTAGCCTCGAGGCATTCCACTTCGAGGTGGTCGATGCATTTTACGAGGTGTTTTCTGCTTTTTTGAGGTGTTTTTTTATGATTTTAATGGTTTACTTGGTAGTTTGAGAAGCTTATAAATATATGTTTTTTTTAGGATAATGATTATACAAGATAAATGCCTAAATCTGGTATTTCTTTCGTACCCATAACTTCATATTTACTATTGATTGCGTCCAACTATTTCGCAAACTCTTACTATTTCTCTTTTAATGAATGAATTCATAAATTTCAAATCCAACAATACTCGTAGACTTAATGAGCTTTGCAGTGTATCAAGTAAGAAGAAATAGATAGGGTTCACAATTTATCATGTTGTCATATATTATATGTTTGACATATACCATAAACTTCTTCGACGTATATTTAATCGTACTTTTAATTACAATAATATTTCAAAGGTTTGTTCGAAATGGATAGGATTCATGATTTCTCATGCGATCATATATTATATGTTAGACACATAACATAAATTTCTTCGACGTATATTTAATCGTATTTTTAATTAAGCAATATTTTAAAGATGGATATGTATTGTTTAATTCTTTTACTACATTTATAGACAATGCTTCTTTGATTTGATGAAAATGTGTAGAAAGGCATATGGTGTTGTTCTATCTTCTATTTTGTTGTTCTTATCTATATTATTTCATCATATTTTATAGTGTTAAGTATTATATATTGGGCAAGAACATATAATTACATTGTCATATATAAATATAGTTTTCTGCATATTTCTCTATAAACTAAGGCTTACGCTTCGACTGTCTCGAGACTAAGCCTCGTCTCGATTCCGAGGAAAATGCCTCGTTCTGCCTTTCACTTTTTCAAACCTTGGTTCTAATAGTTTATTTAGATATGAAGCATTAATAACCGAGGAAAGAAAACAAGTGAATCATTGTATACCTTAGGGTTCTCTTTATATAGAGAGGAAACCCTAGAGTCAGATGGCGGTTGTCCTGTTAGGCTACATATATGCCCTATTGGGCTGGGATGTAAAAATGAAAGCCTATCATAATAATACTATTAATATGTTATTGCTATAATCAGGGACGGAGACAAGGGGGGGCGGGAGGGGGCTTGGCCCCCCCAAGTCTTCCAATTACATCTTAGTATATAATATATTATTATAATAGAATATAATTTATATGTGAAATAATTAACTAGAGAAAATAATAAGTTGTATATAATGGCCCCCCCATCTCCCATTTACAAGTAGTATAGATATAAATACATGTGTATCTAATACGACATCATATCAATATTATACAAATTCTGACATCCGTATCCGCATCAGTTTTCAAATGGATACAAATATCGATATTACATTCATATCAACAAAAATTTATATCTAAATCGATATATCCATATAATGGTTTAATGGGGCTGCTCCCTCAGGGTAGCCAGCTGGTTGCCACTGCATTTTTCGACTTGATTTTTTTGAAAAATACCATCACATATTTTTCATCACTATATCCCCTCTAATATGTTATCAAATTTCGTCAGAAACAAAAACTCCTATGTCCTCCATCTAAAACAGGTCGATCACAGTAATTATAATACCGTTAAATTTATATGTTCTAGATGAAGGCATAAGAGTCTCTATTTTTGACGAAATTTGAATGATATATTAGAAGGATATAATGATGAAAATACATGACGGTATTTTTTTTTAAAAAAAATTTCATCGAAAAATGGGATGGAAGTAGCCAGTTAGCTATCCAGCATGACGATATCATTAAGATAATCATATAGACTATAAAGACTAATACCATTCTACAAAAGATACCAACATGACGATATAAATGGTCAGTTATGGAAAAACGTATAAGTATTTCCATATATATATCTACATAATTATGGATGTCGATGTTGATATCAACGAATATGAAGAATGTATTACCATAACTTGAAAATTATATATAGATATAAAATCCACTTCAACATTTACAATATCACAAGAAAAAGTAAAACTTTGACAAAAGAGAAATATTCAGTGAAAACAAAACTGCCCCTGCCGTCTCCGCCTCTTTTCCCTCCGCCAGCACAACTCCCTCGTTGTCATCATCGTCCTCTCCGCCAACGGCATGGTCGCCCTCGAGGACCTCTTCTTCTTTCTCTTCTCCCTCGCCTACGCCATCTTCCTCTCCCGCGTCATCTTCCCCCCACCGCCCTCCGGATCCGACCCTGACCTCACCGATTCCCGCGCCCTCACCGCATATGCCTCGCAGGCGTCGTCGTCGGCCTGCTCCTCCCGATCGTGTACATCTTCCACGGGATCCTGGAGAGGGACAAAGGGGGATCAAAGCGGCGACCCCGCACGCATTCCTGCTGGCAGGACAGATGTTCGCGGAGGGGGCGGCAGAGGCCGGGGCTCCTCAGCGCCCGTAAGGGCTTTCGTGCCAATGTTCTACAACGCGAAGAGGCTGATCGCGATCTCGGAGTGGGTGCGGAGCGAGGTGGTGAAGGCGGAGAAGGAGTAATACAGCAACGCGAGGAGGCTGCACATCGGGCGGGGGTTGGTGTTGCTGAATCTGGCCTTCTAGTCAGTGAACCTGTTTGGGATCTTGGTGTCAGTCGCCCCGCCCCGTGTCTCCCCTGCTCCCTACGCCTCCCCCTCCCCCGTGCCTCCCCCTTCCACCCTCCTCCGCCTGTCTGGCTGAAACTGGAGAGCTTTCAATTTTTGTTAAATTAAGATAAATTTTTAACTAATTGATTCATAAAAATTCATCAAAAAGTTCAATAAAATTCACCGTTTGATTCGTAATGAGTGATATATCCGTGAAAATATAAAAATTTTAGAGATTCGATGGATGCATGAAGGTGTCACTAAGAGAGAGAAATTATGAAGAGAAAGGAAGAAGAACAAATGAAGGAGGAAGAAGATGAAGAAGTCTGGACAATAATACCCCTCTTAACTGCACCAAGGTTCGAAAAAATCATGGTTAAGTCAACTCATTAACGGTCAATATGACGGAAGGGCACAAGTGATAACGGAGAAAGAAGTGAGGGGCACAACTGATATTAGCAAAAAGATTGAGGCATAACTGAAATTACGATATCTCAGAGGGGCACAAGTGATAAAAACCCTTTTAATAATTACAATGAGAAATAGTAGCAAAGATAACTTATATATAGTCTCAATAATTTTGGCCCCCCCAAGTAGAAATTTCTGGCTTCGTCCCTGGCTATAATACTTCTGCACAATATGGAGCACAGATGCTAATCAAGCTTAGCTTAGATGAACCACCTCTGGAATAGTCCCTTGACGAATGCTTGGTGAATATGTAAGCTGTATATTAGGCACGCTTAATAGAAATGAAGCCTTCCTGGGTTATGCTAAACCCTACTCAAAATGGGAGGCTTTGTTGTTGTTGTAATAGCATGTCCGTGTCATACTTGCAGAAAATGGCCAACTATGGGTTTTAGTCGAGTCGGTGGTAGCTGACTCGACTAGGAATTATTAGTCATTCGTCGGCCGATTTATTTGGGTTGTTTTTTTATGTTTTTTAAAGATAACTTATTCTAATTAAGGATGTTCGATTGGAATTCAAAATTTCTTTAATTTCATCATATAATAATATAAAAATGTACAAACTTATGTAAATATATAGAAAATATATAAATAATTGGGATATTTACACCCATAACCCTAAGTAATACCGTAATTACCCCAGGTATCCTCGATAATCACGAATTACATCTAAGACCTTGAGTAATACTTAACTCTTACACCCATAACCCCGTGTTAATTTTCATCCAATTTCCCGTTAACAATGACGGTATCCGTCCAGCATTTTATATTTTGTACCCTTTAACTTTCAATTATTTACAAATAATACTATCTTCTTCCTCCTTCCCCCCTTCGTCCTCCAAGCAGCACATCCGCCTCCCCTCGGCCGCCGGCCGCCCAGCCCACCCCCTCCTCCGACTGCAACCTTAGATGGAGACCCCCCCTGCCGCCTGTCGGTCGCCCTACCACCAGCTCCTCTACCTCGTGCACAGCCCCATCGTCCCTTTCCGCGCTCCTCCCTGCCCCACCGGAAGCCCCCCGCCCTGCAGGTTATGGTCTGCGTTCGCAACCCCCAACCCCCTCCCCCCGACCGTCCGCTCCTTCCTCCCCTGACCATCCGCCTGGAAGCCCTCACCCCCCGACCTCCGCTCCGTCCTCCCCTGACCATCCGCCTGGAAGCCGTCACCCCCGACCATCCGCTCCCTCCTCTCCTCCACTGACATCTGCCTGGAAGCCCTCACCCCTCGACCATCCACTCCCTCCTCCCCTGACAATCCGCTTGAAAGCCCCCCCCTCCCCGACCATCCGCCTGGAAGCCCTCACCCCCCGACCATGCGCTCCCTCCTCCCCTGACCATCCGCCAAACCCTCCCCCCTCCCACTGACCATCCGCTCCCTCCTCCCCTGACCATCCGCCTGGAAGCCGCCGGCCCCGACCATCCACTCTCTCCTCTCTGCCCCTGACATCCGCTTGGAAGCCCTCACCTCCCGACCATCCTCTCCGCCCCTGACATCCGCCTGGAAGCCCTGCTCCCCTGACCATCTGCCTAAAAGCCCCCCCTCCCTCCGCTTGGCAAAAGCCCCCAACGCCTGCAAGCACCCCATATCACGGTCGACCCTCATGCCGCCTCGGACGTCTGCATGAAAAATATCGGTTTGCATGATCTGAAAGTCGATTGTCGAGGAGGAAGAAGAAGGAAAGATGGTTCGGCATGGGTTGCTGAATGAGAAAGGGGATAGTCGGAGTTGGGGGGACCTGCTGGAGGAGGGAGGTTCTTTTTCTTTTTTGTTTGATTTATTTTTAACCGTTGGATTGGTGCTAGGTTAGATTAACTCGATGGTTTGGTTAAGATTAACGGTTGAAACTAACAGAAGGTTATGGGTGTGAGACGGAGTAATATTCGGGGTTTCTCATGTAATTCGTGATTATCGAGGGTACCTGGGGTAATTACGGTATTACTCAGGGTTATGGGTGTATTTATATTTAAATTTTAAAATACAAAATAGACTAAAGTCCGACTAAATCCGATTATAGTTGTCTGTCTGTGACCCGACGGAATGAATACTGAGTACCAAGTCTTGCTACCTTGTTCCACGTGAGAATGAAAAATATTGAGATTTATTTCCATATCTTCACCAAAGAACTAAACAAGAAGCGTCAATTGTTCCTTTCTGACAAGCTGTACATGATTGATATTGGTTCTGCTTGAGTGGGATTGTTCTTTGTCTTTGTATTTTCTGCAGTTTTTCATATTTATTTATTTATTTATTTAGGATGTTTCTTGTAATTTACCCAAATCTCTTTTAGTAAAAGGGGAAGGGTTTCACTGTTGAATTAGAATTTCATTTTTCTCCAATGTATATTGATGATTTTTGTTATTCTTGTTATTTATTGCTTGCTTAACATGGTGACTTGTGCATGTTTTTCGTTCATCACAGAACTCCAGCAGAGCAGGGAGGCCTTTCACACATCGAATAGTGTCATCAATATTTGCAACAATATAGGTGGTCTCCCAGATAGATCCAGACATCCTTATGGTAATCTGGCTATGTTAAATTAGGCTGCTGAATTTTGGATGGTGTGATCTTTGGAAACTACGATGATTTCTACCAAGTCCAGAATTTACGAATATATTTTACCCTGTATGTAAATGAAAGCTCCTTTATTTGCGCATCATCGGTTTTCAATATATATCATACTCTTATCACTGGTTCATGGTTTGGACACGTTCCCGGACCTTAGATTGGGCAGAATGATTTCGACTGACTTTGAATTATAGGTATGGTTTGGGTTTTTGGCCCTGGTTTGGACATCAGATAGGTTTCAGTGGAATTTGGATTGTAGGCACGATCTGATCAGTATATTTGCTCGTATTTGCATATCGAACCTAGCTTGGATAAGGAGGCCACCAGACTTACCACCTTAAAACAACCCATCCCCATTCTGCATTATGCAAGTGTATTGGATGCGGCTTTTTTGGGATCTTATATATCCACTGGGACTCCTGACCTGGGTGACCCATTTCCGGACAATTTTAAGATATCCCAGGAAACAGCTCAGGACTCTTGCTACTGGTTAGGATTGTTTTATAGTAGACATTTCCTGCTAGCATTTTCGAGTATCATGTCAAACTCTTGACACCATAAAGATAAGGTGTACACAGCGTGAGGCGTGCATGCATAGGAATAGTGCCTAAACTGGTTGAGGTCAACCATTAGGCAATTGTATTGATGCTTCATTAGGTTGAGTTAATTGGAGGAATTTGAGAAACTACATACCACTGAAAATTTTGGTTGCCTTTTGTTTTCTTTTGATTGAATTTTTATCACCAGTGTTCTCTTAAATTTTTTAATATCATCGAGTATAAAGAATTTGCACATCATCATTGCAGGTGAGATTTACGAATATCAGTCATGGTTCAAGTGAAAGTCATTCATCTACCTGTGAATTCTCCTTCCTCATTCTAGGATGTGGGGGTGCATGCCTGCTGGCTCATGTGAATTTCTATGCTCAAATCCCATGTGCAAGTGCACACCACAACCCAACCTGCCCCTACATGAATGGCCCATCGCATGCATGCCTGGATATTCCCCCCGGCATACGAACCATCTTGGTTCCTACACCTGCCCCCAACTCGTCAGTAAGTGTCGAAGCATCATCCTATGGTAATCCATGATTTCCCCCATGCAGATTATTATCTGGTTGTAAACCATAATTGAAGGTGGACCCTTGCTATGGTGCGAATCGGGTTTGACGCTTTACACAGAGGCATATCTCTTCCCAGAGGAGTAATAATGACCTGTATGATTGTCTGATGCTTTCTGCCAATCTAGCAAAGGTCTTGCATCTGCACTAGAATCTGATTCTGATGATTTCAAGAATCAGGTGCCCCTGTCCAGTCAACAACTTCTGGGTAGACCTCTTTCTGCTGTTGCCAAGATTTTCACACTACTAAGATGGAAGGAAGAACATTTGCTATAGATATATTACATGGGTGCGAGATGGCCACAGGGAGATTCTTAGAAAAAAGGAGCTATCTACTTGAGTACTCATCATCTTTAGATGCCACATAGAAGTCGTGATTATCCTCTTGAAGCGAGAGGCACAGAACAGTGCAGTCATCTACCAGTGAGCTCGGGAAGTTCTGCTTCCATGCTCGAACTGCTGCTGCAACGACAGCTCTTGCAGCGATCTCTTTGCTTCTAGCCGACCATACGATTGATACCACCTCGTCGTTGCTCAGCACATCCCATACCTGCATTGTGTGTCACAGATATCAAAATATGGTATCGAACAGAGACATTACCACATAAGCTGTTGGCATGATTCCCAGTCATAAAATTAGGACTTACGCCATCAGTGGCTAGGACAAGGAACTGGTCTTGTGGTTTTGTGCTCCGGTATGACACCTGGGGCACGGCGATCACGCCGTACCTTTTGAGCTGGAAGTCCCCGAATGCCCTTGCCATCGCAAGACCGGGATAGTTGTCATTTGGCAGCCACACCCTTTGTATGTTCGGCTCATCCCTCAACGCAAACACCCGACCTTGCTTCTTCTTTATCCTCTCCGCCTCATCTGCATCGCCACGATTAATTCAGGTGTTTCATAGGAAACGTCACATGCATTCCATGTGTTAGGAAGGTATTTCGTCGAAGATCGAACGGGAGATCAACGGAAAAACTTACGAGGAACACTGGGTTTCAAATCAGTGGTGAGTTGGACTGCCATCAATTTGCCATCCTCATCCAATGTCCCCAACACAGCTCTGGAGTCCCCCAGATTTGAGATGATCAAGTCCCTTCCCTATGTAAAAACAAGACAAACCCATTTGGATTCTTGAACACATTAGCAACTTGATTATCCTAAAGAAAGCAGGAGTTATTAGATGACTATATTAATAGAATGCCTCCATATTGGCCCTTGCCTGTTTGATGACAGTTACGGCAGTTGATCCACTGTAAGAACAGTCCAAGTAGTCACGCTTGCGGAGTTCCTTGTCAACGGCCTTGAAGGCAGAGATGCAAGCGTCCTTCCACTCGTCGAAGACCTCTGGCGAGGAGGCCGAGTCAAGAGATCCCTCCGCATCGTCATCATAGTCAGTGTCATGGTCAGTGTTGCCACAGTCGTGGGCGAGAAGATGGGCTTTGCGATGGCGGAGGAGGATGTGTGGGAGGGTGTCACGTACCAGCTTGCTGATCATGTGGCCATGCCGCCCATGGCCATCAAAAACACCGCAAAAGATGCCGTCTTCCGTCCCGTAGCCCTGCCGATTTTTAAGTCTATATGTGTGAGAATGACAGTATTGTTATTTCATGTTAATGATCGACCGCAAGCTCATTAACCTTCATCCTAAATCATCGACGGAGTGAACCATCTACTGTTGTAATGACTATCGTGTTGGACGGTGATCATGGAAGCTCGCCATCGGGTGAGCGGCAAGGGTCACGACAGCGAATGATGCGACTCAATCATAGGTGGTGATCTTGCGATGCAAAATGACGTAGCAATGTCTGTGGGGAATGATCAGTGATGCAAGACCGAGTGGTGTGAGAAATAGATATGTGATAATGAATCAAGTGATGTGCATCAATATGGACCTTCCAATAACGTCAAGTTGGTGATCTCTTGGCATAACTAAATCTCTAATGTTCGAATGTGGATTTAGGCATTAACTCCAAACCACTGACCAATCTATCCTTTAATTAATGCTGTCTATTTGAACAATGGAGGAGACATCAATTGCTTCAGTATATAACATAGGACCACTGCAAGTGTTTTTCTCGAGAAGATATAAAAAATGATTTTTATCAGTTATGTCTCTCTGAGATATTCTAATATCAGTTATGTTCTTCCTTTTTTTGGGAATATCAGTTGTGCTCCCCGGCTTCTTGTTGTTCTATCATTTGTGATCCTCCGTTAGTTTAACCCTCATTGAGTTGAACTTAACCATGATTTTTCAAACCACAGTGCATTTAAGAGGGCATAGTTGTACATGCTGCTTCTTCTTCTTCCATGTGTTATTCTTCCTTTCTCTTCATAATTTCTCTCTTTTGATTCCACCTTCATACATCCATCAAATCACTATTTTTTTTGCATTTTCACGGATATATCACTTATTGCGGATCAAATGGTGAATTTTATTGAATTTTTTGATGCATTTTCATGAATCAATTAATCAAAAATTTATTTTAACTAAACACATGCTGAAAGGTCCTCTGTTTCACATCAAACTTGGACTTCTGCTCTGCACTCCTGACCACATGTCCCTCCCTCCATCCGAGCATTCCTCGTTGTAGCCACCCTCCCTCGAACTGGTTGATGAATCCACATTTCATCATCTTTATTCTATCATTTTGGCACCAAAAACCCTAGCAAATGCCTGTAAATAGCCTTAAATCAACCATCTTAGCATCCATGCATGTGCATCACAATAGTGTATAAAATACTGTAATTAAGGCCAAAATTATAGAATAAATAAAGAAAAGAAAAAGAATAAAATATTGTAAATATTTTATGACCCAAAACCCCCGAGACCTAGGCATCTTGATGAATAGGTCGACAAGGAATAAAGTAGGGGGAGATAAGGTCAGAAATACAGTCAAAATACCTATACATTCTATTCATTATTTATTCATTTTGGGACCTATTTTTGGTTCCACTTTTTTATACATCAAATAACGAAACCTTGTACATGAAAGTTGTAGATAAATTAATAAAGAAAAATACAAAATTGATTTCACAGAAAAATAATGTACAGATAAAAAGTTATGGTCTGAATAAAATTCCAGAATGCCAACTTCCCAGACCCGTATCTCACAAATAAAAACTCCAAATGCAGCGTACTCACCTTTAATTGTATATAGAAGAAAATAATCTATCCAATGGTGGTGGTTTCGCATTTGGCGGAGCTACGGTTTGAAAGTTGAGTTTTGGACCCTCATTGTACACTTGTACTGAATAAAATATTCAATTTATTCTATATACATTATTTATTTATTTTTTGATTTCTATAATGTTGTAAATAATACATATAATAATTATGAGCATTTAAATCAGAATATAAACATCATTAAAACTCAAATAAAAATACTTGTATAATAGTTGATACATAGGTATTATACATACACTTATACCTATACTTAACACCTTTATATTTTATTTAATATACAAAACATATCAGAAAAATAAAAATAAAAATATATTTGTATACATAACAGTATTTTATCATTTTAGAAAATAATAAACACAAATAAATAAATTAAAAATACAAAATAAAAATAAAAGTATTAAAATACATAGGTAATATACCTATATAAGGCTAAAAAGTGAACTTGTAGAAATATGTATCATAAAAATAAATAAAAATCATAATAAAATACTACATAAAATAACAAATAATTTTCATTTTATAACTTTAATTTAATTCGACTTATTTCTATTTTTAAATGAATTAATAAGACATTTTTTATTCTCTTTCTCCTGGTTGGTCCACGTGGACCAACCAGGAGCTTGCGACTGTTGACCGGCGGGTCAACAGTCTGTCCTCTTCTTCTCAGCCCGTGGCGCGCGTCGTTTTCCCCCTGTCCTCGCGCCTTTTTCGAAGCCACGCCGCTCATCCTCTGCGGCCGCCTCCTTCACAAAATCTCCTCCTCGATCCATCACCTCCATCGCCATCTCCTCAAATCTACCCATATCTGCTCGATTCGCCCGTGATCTTCCCTCGAAGTCACGCCCGCGCCACACTTCAAATACGAACCCCCCTCTTCCTCTCCTCGGTTGAACACCTTCGGTCCACCCTTCAGCGCCAATCCCGTGCTCCTGAGCTCCGTGGAGGTGACAGCTCCACCGCCAGCCCTTCAGCCAAGGCGCGCGAAGTCGGAGGCGTCTCCACCACCTCCCGCAACTCCGGCGGTCGAGGTACCCTTCATCCTCTGGCTCCGGCCATCGAGGGCAGTCCCCCCGCTATTTCTTTAGTGCATTTTATTCCTGTTGGCTTAGGCTTCAAAAACCCAAAAAAATCTTGGAGTTTCATCACCCAAATCGATCGATCAAGTACCTTGGCCGGAGCGCACCTCCGGCCGAGCATCCATCTCGCGAATTACACTTTCCCCCGACCATCCAAGGGTCCAGGCAGTTTGCCCTGGACCCTTTGACTATTTTTGCAGGTCAAAGAACGAGCAACGACGCCTGGAGGCGAGTTTTGACGCTCGCCGGAGCGTGGCTGGACCTCCCAGCTCCGCCACCTTCGCCTGAGCACCTCGGCCGACGCCGAGGCTTTTTGACGCCTCTGATCGTTAGAGAAGACCTGCAGGAGGCTCCTCGTCCATTTTGGAGCTCAACAGCCATCAGAGCTAGCCGGAGGAGCGCGACGAACTTCGCCCAGTCGGAGCTCCGCCTCGTTCTTCCAGCTGCCTCCACCGCCGTCCGATCGAGGAGACCTTCCAGATAGAACGTGGGCCGTCCGATCATCAGCACTCAGCCACCGTCGATCTCGCCCGAGATCTAATCTCAGACGTCCACAGCGAAGCGTCATCGGCCGTTCATCAAGCGCCACGTGTCAAGTGGCCTCTTCATCGCCGTTGGATCGCGCGCCGAGGGTATTTTACATCCCCACCCTCGCGCATTTTGCATTTGTATTTTAGTACTAAAACTTTTGTCCGTAGTGTAATAATTTTGTAATATTTGCATAAACACCCCCGTACTTTCCATATTTGCATTCCTGTCCTTCGCCACGTCACCTCACGTGACCTGTGCACGTGAGGGGGTGGGCATTTTGCAAGGATACCCCCGGTTGTTTGTGTATTTCGTTTAAGTCCATGAACATTTATGTCAAGTTGTAATATTTTGGAGAAATTGCATCGAACCCCCTGAGCTTTGTAATATTGCAAAATACCCCTCCCAGGCGCGTGCAAGTCACGCGTCCTGTGGGTAAATTGCACATACACCCTTGCGGGTTTGGATATTTGTGTTTAATCCTTAAAATGCAAGTTTCAGAGTAATATTTTGTGGAAAAATTGCGTACATACCCCTGGATGTTTCACTATTTGCATGTATGCCCTTGCCAGCACTGTTTGATGATTGGAGTCTTGTTCTAATTAATTAAAATATCTTTTTAACTCCAAAAATCCCACAAAAATAGGCTTAAGTTCCTGGATAGGTGTACTTTAACGCTATCTAATTAGTTTTTGATTTTATTTCATTTTAATATTTATTAAAAATCAAAAACAGCCTTTTTGTGTACTGTCTACCTTAGAAAATACCAAAAAAATATCAAAACACCTCTAAAAATTCCAAAAAATTCACCTAGTGTCTATTTTATCCTATTTTAGTGTCAGTCCAAAAATCATTAAAAATCTCAAAAGAAAAACACTAAAAATTGAAAAACACCCAAAAACTCCAAAAAAATTAGATAAAATCAAAGAAAAATCCAAAAAATATAAACTCAACTTCTGTTTGTTCCTTATTTTATTATCTTTATGTGAAAAATAGTGTGAAGATTTTTAGCTACTGGTTGCTCTTTTTAAATTGCATTTTACTCACAACCAACCTTGTTTGCACTGTTTTCTCTTATTTCAGCTTTTAAAAATATCAAAAACATCTGGAAAAAGCCCCAAAAATCACAAAAACAGTAAAAACCTTAAAAATACCAAAAACATTTATTTTCTGAATTTTTGAGCATTTTCGTGCATTTTTATAAATATTTCACTTTGCCTTGTCTTATATTGCCTTTACTTTCCTATATCGAAAAAAAGAAAATAGAAAAATATAAAATATAAAATATAAAAATCAGAAAATCAAAAATCAAAATACAAAATTAAAAATTAAATAAAAAAAATAAAAATAAAAAAAAAATTTAAAAATCAAAAACCCACAAAAATTGTAGTTGCTTGCTTAGTGTAGACACATCACACACTTACACACTTTAGCATTTTTGCTAGGACTACCCTGCTTGCTCCCTGTGTTCGAACTCTCTGCATACTTGCCCTTTACATCATTTGTGCAGAGTTAAAAATAAATTTTAACTCCACATTTATTTCTAATTGTTGATCTTTAGTGTGGGTTAATTGTTGATTAATCGCGTTTTATTGTGGGTCGCACAGCGACAGATTTAGACCCTCGATAAAGCAGGATTATCAAATGGCGCCGTTGCCGGGGAGCAACAGCGAGTAGTTTATTTCTTTAGTGATTGTGTGTTGATTGTTTACCATAGCTGCATTTACCTCTCTTACACTCTTAGTATATTTTGATTGAGCTTTCTGACCATTCTCTTTTCTTGTCTTCTTGCGAGGGACCGCGGAGCAAGGCGGATCGCCTAGGTGACCCGAAGCAACCTTGGGACACGGAGCCGGCTATTCTTTAGCCAAGCCGGCAGTAGAGAGCAGGAGGAGTGAGATTGAGTGATAGTCTAGCTTGCATTTATTTTTGTGAGAGAGAGAGAGACTATTAATTTGTAATAATACAGGTACTTTGGACTTGGACACTACCGGGCCCAATTTCCAAGTGTTTGTTCACTTGGGGGCTCACCGCGGTTTTTGACGAGTTTTCTTCGCTTGTCATTTTCCGGTTTTGTGTTTATTTTTCATTTTCTTTTGTGGATTGAGCTCCTAGATCTAGGTCCTGCTTGACTCGAGTAGAATAGGTCCAAACACTTAATTATCTTTGCATGCTCCTATAGATACGTTTTGGACTTAGACTAATTAAACAGTTGGTTATCTACTTTTGATCCACGCGCCGTGAGCAAGCCCCATCAAGCGCTACTCCTGAACTCGAGTGTGTCGAGAAGAGGAGGGGTGAGCCAAGACCGGACACTCGGATTGGGAGTTGATAATTAACTTGTGGTTCTTCACGCTAGCAGTTGCCTAATCTAGGACGATTTCCGTGTGCATACCGGCATATAGTATAGGTTTAAAAATTTCTGCTTTGCATCCCGCATGGAGAGAGCTGGGATTCGCTGTAAGTCTTCTGACTTTGCACGCATCATTTAGACACAAAGGTGAGATTTCCATCTTGGTGTCGACTTGCACGGCTTTTCCGACTCTTTTCTCCCTCTGTTTTTGGACAAAGTAGGACCAAAAAGAAAATACAAAACCGTTAGGCGCTTGTTTGAATTGACTCAAAAGAAGCGATAACACCAAAAAAATTAAAAAAGGGACTGCTAAGAAAACTTGACCAAAATAAAAAAGGTAATTGGATTCATTGCTTGGGGTGAGTAATACCCTCACTTGTATTCAGGTTGCATGGGAAGGTCTCCTTCCAAGTGAGGTGAGCGCTTCGTAAGGATTAGAGCCAAAAACCCAGCTTGTGGCTGCCTTGTGTATCGCCTGGATTACCGAAGTATTGGCGCTTCTATCGTACGTAGACGAGTAGGGCTTGGTCAACATTGGTGACTCTCTATTGTGAGAGCATCGACCTTGTCCGAAGTATCGAGCATAGTCCACGCCTTCACGGGGGTGTCTGTCTCATCGTCTTGCGTCCGAGTAGGTTCTTGCACGCTCACGGGTGATTCCGTTGCGAGCGAGTTCCGAAGTATCGGTTTCGCCTATTGGCTTCCTCTCTTATTCTTTGGCTGAGTAGGGATCCAGGAAGGGTTACAAGGACCTCAACTGCACAAGCTACAGGTTACACAGGAGGAGGACAAGTACGGGATACTTTTCCGGCAGTACTCTCTCTCCTATAGGCGTAGCGTTCTAAGGACTCGTTAAAAGATAAATTCCTGAATCAAGCTAAAACTGAAAAGATAAAAGCCGAACTTTCACGGCTTCATGTGTTGAGTTGGTGAACTTACCCTTGCTTTGTGTTTGATTGCTAGATTTATCTAGGTCAAGATCAAAAACACCGCACAATCGTGCGCAATTTTGTTGCATTTTACTCTTACTCCTCTTCTTCTTCTCTTGCCTTTCCTCTACTCTTCTTAATAATCAAGATGATGGGACGGAGATCTCTTAGGCCGACCCTGTCGGCACCGCTATCCCGCACTCCTCCTTATTCATCTAGGACTACCTCGGAGAGTCCGCTCTCCGAGCCTGAGTATACATCCGCCCTGTTCCCCCTCGACCATTCTTCCCATTCTCCTTCTCTCAGTCCAATTATTTCAGATTTCAGTGCATCACAGAGTTCAGATCATTCTACAGCACCTGAGATGGCCTCTTTTGCTTTTACAGAAGATCCAGTCATGTCAGACAGAGGCGATCACCCAGATGACCATTATCACCCTCCATTCGTATTTGATCAGGCGGCCATCAACAATTCGTTGTTAGCATCCCTGGAAACCATGCAGAGACAGATCCGAGACCAGGGGACATTTATGGGTGATCTCATGCGAGAGATAGCGCAGATGAGAGAAGACCGTGCTGGTGGAGGAGGAGGAGGACCCGATGCAGGAGGAGACAATCCAGGCGGCGAGAGACCGCCACAGACCATCATGAGGGAATTGCATAACCCAGCTTCATCCCTCACTCACCGATGGATTCGACTCCCACCTATCCATGGAGAATTCGAGCTTCGGCACAACACCATTCAGATGCTACCCAAGTTCCATGGGTTGCCGACCGAAGAGCCGCACCTCCACCTCCAAGAATTCGAGATGATTTGCAGCACTATCCATGATCGGTTGACGACCGAGGACACAATCAGGATGATCGCCTTCCCATTCTCTTTGGTTGACAGAGCCGCCTATTGGCTCAAACATCTTGGGCGATTCGTCGACACTTGGGCAGACCTCCGGTCCGCATTCTTGAAGAAGTACTATCCTCTCGGCCGGACCAACGCAGCTCGAGCCATGATCAGCAACTTCGTCATGATCCCAAATGAACAGTTCCATGAAGCCTGGGATCGATTCAGAGAGCTCATCGACCGGTGTCCCCACCATGATATCTCCAAGCCCAATCTCGTTCAGAGTTTCTTTTGCGGGCTGACACCGGAGCTGCAGGGGCTAGTGAACGCCTCTTGCGGTGGGTCTTATTTCTCCAAGGGAGAGGACGACGTCTGGGCCATCTACGAAGGCATGGCAGAAAACTCCACAGTGATGACCCAGGCCCGAGTCTATACACAGCAGAAGCCCCCGCAAGGAGCGGGATCATTTCAGAGGATCGCTCGCATCGATGCCGGTCCCAACACAGTGTCGGTAGCCGCAGCCCAAGCCGAATCAGCCGCAGCCGATATGGGCATCATCAGTGAAAAGCTGGACCGCATGGAGATCCTTGAGAAGAAACAAAATCAAGGCATGGCCCAGATGGACCAGATTGCCAAAACCATGAGTGACCTCAAAACTCAAATGTTGTGCATTCAGGAGGCCCAATCGCACTCCCAACAGCCTCCTAGGTCACAGGTTGCCTCCCGCGGCAGCAACCCCAACCAGGCCTCTGCCTCATACCGTCAGGTAAACCATATCCAGGCGGAGCCGGTTCCCTTGCTGCAGTACCATCCAGAGCAACCGCCATCTTCGGACACGCAGATGGTGGTCTATCAGCCGGAGCAACCACTGGCAGTTCTGCCTCCACCCTCCTTTGAGCAGGAACCGTTGATGGAAGTCAATGGGATTTGGTACGACCGGTACCCTCAGCCCGCAATTCGCCGGGATCACCCCGGATTCCGTTGGGGCAACGGTGGATCCTCTTCCCAACAGCAGAACCCTGCCCAAGGATACCAGAACAGCCAGCCACAGCAGCAACACCAGCAGCCCCAGTATGCCCAACCGCAGCAATATCACAGTGGTCCTCGTCCCAACTATCAGGGACAGCAGTGGAGGCAGCGCGAGCAGCCTCAGCGTTTTCAGAACCAGCCTCCCCAGTACCAGCAGCAACAGCCTCGTTTCCAGCAGGGAAACTCATCCGGTTCTCAGCCCCATTCCTTTGAGAACCCCGCTCTTGATGATCTTGCCCGCTTGCTTTCCGAACAGCAAGCCTCCTTCAGGCAAGAAATGGATGAGTTCTGGCAGGAGATGCGGGATATTATCAAAGGCAAAGCCGCCATACCCGCTCAGATCGAACCAAACCCTAATAATTTCAAAAGGAAGCCTGAGCAGGTAGAGTTTTCAGAGGATACCCCTCCTAGTGACTATGAGAATGATGTGAATAATATCTATTATGATGCTGATTTTGTTACTACTAGGAGCGGTAGGATACCCGCCGGCGGCGTCTCTTCTGAGCGACAACCAGATGCAGAACCAGGAGCGCCAGAAGAGCAGAAGAGCGGTGCTGATGCCGCTAATGATGATATAGAAGACGGTGGTGCTGATGCCACCATTTTTGATGCAGAACATGAAGGCGGTGCTGATGCCGCAGAGACAGGTGCCAGTGGTGGTACAGAGGCCACCACATCTCCTTTTGTTGAAAATCCAGTTGTGGTGTCACCACATTTTGTATCTTTGGACTGTGATCAAAACAAAAACAACAAAAATATGAATAAAGGAAAGGTTTCTGTTCAAATTACGGATCCATATGTATTGAATGATGATTTTGGTATGGATCCCCCTTCTTCACAGGCACAGGAACCTATTTCTAGTCCTCCATCTGAGGAGGTCCCTACTATCCCCTTCCCAGAGGCACTTCGCCGAGCGAAGGGGAATAAAAAAGAAAATCCCAAAAAGAACCAAGAGGTAGAGTTCGGCAATCAGATGATTGACAGATTTCACATTCAGCTGACTCTACGAGAAGCATTTGAGCATATCCCTTTCTTCAAAAAGAATCTGAGAGAGACAACCACTGTCAGAAGAAAGCGGAGGCACAGAGATCAGATCCATATGCTCACACATGACACTTGCTGCACCATTCAGAACAAGTTGCCAGCCAAGAGACCAGATGCAGGAGCTCCCTATGTCAGATGCGAGATTCAAGAGCAACAGTTTGATCGTACTCTATTAGACAGCGGCTCTTCAATCAATCTCCTCCCGGCAGCCTTACTCAAGCAATTTGAGTTCGGCACTCTTCATCGAAGCAGAACAGTCCTTCAGTTTGCTGACAGGTCGATCAAGAGGCCGAAGGGGTTGTTGAAAGACGTGGTCGTTACCATTCAGGGCCTGAAATTCCCCGTGGACTTCGTTGTGTTGGACATGGAGATCCCTGAGTCGGTAACCGATACCCCCATCATACTCGGACGTCCATTCTTGGCCACAGCCAAGGCGGTGACCGACCACGATTGCGGGAAGGTATGTTTTCGCGTAGAGGGCGAGACCATACAAATAGAGACGATCGAGGAGACCAGAGCCAGAGAGTTAGAATGCTCCGAGCAGTCCAGCGAAGCCGCGCAGATGACAGAGGAAGAGCTAGACGTCCACCAGGTTCGTGATTTCGTGATGACTGATGATGAATCTAACTGGAAAGACCCTGTAGCACCGACTCTCGCCTTGCCTACCGATTCTTTGTATCTCAAGCTCATGGCGATCGAGAGTCGGGAGAGCACATTCCTGGATGAGGATACACCTGAGGCTGACAGCATCGTGACGAATGGTGCCGATGATTTCAATTCATGTTCTTCTATTTCTGATCCCTCATATTCAGACATTGAATGGGCCTATTTTGATGATCCGTTGTCTTGTCTGATTCATTCTGAACCAGCAACCATGACAGAGTGCGAGCCCGTACAGTACATTGATAATTCAGTCAGCCGCCTTTCGTCAGAAATTCATGCAGTGCGAGAGTTCTCCCATGCAGATTTGGTCGCCTTTACACAGACATATCAGAAGCCAGATCTGCCACCTCCCAGTTGTCCAGAACGGAAACCTCTGCCGCAGTCTATGAAGTACAGATTCCTTGCTGGAGAGCCAGAAATGCACCCAGTCATTATCTCAGCAGATTTGACTGGAGAACAAGAATCTCGTCTGATGGAGGTTCTTGAAAGAAACCGCAAGGCAATCGGATGGAATATAGCTGACCTCAAGGGGCTGAGCCCGAAGCTGTGCTCCCACCACATCTATCTCGAGGATGACGCTAAGCCATCGCGCGAATTCCAGCGACGGCTGAACCCGAATCTTCGAGAGGTTGTCATGAAAGAAATCTCAAAGTGGTGGAGTGCTGATTTCATCTATCCCATCTCCGACTCAAAATGGGTAAGTCCGTTACATGTGGTGCCCAAGAAGACGGGTATCACAACAGTTGTCAACGAGTTCGGAGAGGAGGTCGCTACCAGAGTACCAACTTCTTGGAGGGTCTGTGTGGACTACAGACGATTAAATGAGGCCACCAAGAAGGATCACTTCCCGCTGCCCTTCCTTGATCAGATTATCGAGCGGTTAGCCGGGAAGAGCCATTACTGTTTTCTTGATGGGTACTCTGGATATAATCAAGTGGCCATTGCGCCCGAAGACCAGGAGAAGACGACTTTCACCTGTCCGTTTGGGACTTATGCTTTCAGACGGATGCCCTTTGGTCTATGCAACGCTCCAGCGACATTCCAAAGGTGCATGTTGTCCATTTTCTCGGACATGGTGGGTAACTGTTTAGAGGTCTTCATGGATGACTTCTCGGTCTATGGCGACGGGTTTGATGCTTGTCTTGACTGCCTAGATCGTGTGCTCAAGCGCTGCATAGAGGTCAATCTTGTATTATCCTGGGAGAAGAGTCATTTCATGATGACTCAAGGGACGGTCCTTGGGCATGTCGTCTCCAACAGGGGCATGGAGGTCGACCCTGCCAAGGTGGATATCATCAGAAAACTCAATCCGCCGTCCAATTTGCGTCAGTTACGGTCTTTTCTGGGGCATGTCGGTTTCTACCGACGGTTTATTCAGGACTTCAGTCGAATTGCCCGACCGTTAACCGACTTGCTGACCAAAGACACCGAGTTTATTGTCAATGATAAGTGTCTTGAATCATTTGAGACTCTCAAGAATATGGTTGTTTCAGCTCCTGTCCTTCAGCCACCCGATTGGTCTCTCCCATTCGAGATCATGACGGACGCTTCAGATTTTGCCGTTGGGGCTGTTCTTGGACAGAGGAGGGATGGTTTACCGTTTGCCATTCACTACGCCAGCCGGACTTTAGATGCCGCGCAACGGAATTACACTGTGACTGAGAAAGAGATGCTAGCCGTAGTCTTCGCTCTTGATAAGTATCGATCTTACATTCTCGGATCTAGAGTAACGGTTTACACCGATCATACCGCCATCCGGTATTTAATGGCCAAGAAGGATGCCAAAGCACGTCTTACCAGATGGATCCTTCTACTTCAGGAATTTGATATTGAAATTAAGGACAAGCCTGGAGTTAAGAATGTGGTGGCGGATCATCTCTCCAGATTGGAGAATCTTGAGGAATCTGAGCCCAGCGCACCTATTACCGAGACGTTCCCAGATGAGGCGATCTTAGCTGTCACCTCTCTCCCATGGTATGCCGACTTTGTAAACTATCTTGTTGCCAAGACAGTCCCTCAGGGTTGGCCCAGGCAGAAACTTGAGACCTTCCTAGCTAAGGCCAAGTTTTACCATTGGGAGGATCCCGTCCTTTATCATGAAGGAGGGGATAGTATCTGGAGGAGGTGCATTCCTCAAGAAGAGCAGCATAGCGTCCTCACATACTGCCACAAGCTTGAGGCAGGAGGACATCATTCAGGAAAAAGGACAGCACAGAAGGTGCTTCAATCCGGCCTATGGTGGCCTACCCTCTTCAAGGATTCTGATGAGTTCGTGAAGGGATGTACTGACTGTCAGAAAATGGGAACCTGCGGACAGAGAGACATGATGCCCATGCAACCCATTCACTTCTGTGAGGTTTTTGATGCATGGGGGATTGATTTCATGGGCCCATTTCCTAAGAGTCAGGGATTCGAGCATATTTTGCTCGCTGTGGATTATGTCAGCCGATGGGTTGAGGCCATCCCCGCCCGAGCCGCAGATGCTAAAACCGTTTGCAAATTCTTGAGGAAAAATATCATTTCACGGTTCGGGGTACCTAGAGTTTTGATTTCTGACGGGGGGTCTCATTTCATCAATGACAAAGTTAGGGCCCTTGCTGACGAGTTCGGTATTGACCATCGGGTTGCCACTCCTTATCACCCTCAGACTAATGGTCTTGCTGAAGTATCGAATCGGGAGATAAAGACTATCTTGCAGAAAGTTGTCCGCCCAGACCGAAAGGATTGGTCACAACTTTTGGACTCGGTCCTATGGGCCTATCGGACTTCTTTCAAAAATCCATTGGGGACATCTCCTTTTCGTCTCGTCTATGGCAAGCCGTGCCATTTGCCAGTGGAAATCAAGCACAAATCTTTTTGGGCAGTTACTGAGCTACTTTTAGATCCCGAGAGTGTAGGAGATCAGAGACGAGCAGAATTGGCAGCCCTGGAAGAACTAAGAGACACAGCCTTTTCCAACAGCCTACAGTACAAAGAAAAAGTGAAGACATGGCACGATTCGCATATCAGCCATAAACAGTTTGAGCCAAATCAGAAAGTATGGTTGTTTGATTCCAGGCTGAAATTATTTCCAGGGAAGTTGCAGAGCAAGTGGAAAGGTCCGTATGTGGTTAGGAAGGTACATGACAATGGCAGTATTGATATATCCGAACCGTCATCTTCGTCCACCTTCCGCGTCAATGGTCAACGCCTAAAGCTATATCGCGATCATGATCCGCCGACCATGGACGTTGCCCCCATTCTTCTGGTATGAGATGTGTTCTTTGACTCATATCATCTGCATCTCGTACATGATGATCACTTCCATCTTCCGCTGTACAAACCATCTGTTCATATCACTCTTTCGTCTGTTAATTTATTTTCTTCTTTTCTTCTTTTCCTTTTCTGTTTTCTTAATCTATCAATAAGTTGCCGCCCTTGTAGACAGTATCCATACTTAGGACGTACTTTGTCCTAAGTATAGGGGGGTGTGCACCCCGAGTTGTTCTATTCTTTTCGATCCTCTCCATTGTCTCCTCTTCTTATCTATACTTAGGGATATCTTACCCTAAGTATAGGGGGAGACAATCTGAGTATGATCTGTTCATTCCCACCCTTGACCCTCCCTGCTGTGTGTACAGTCTGCTATACTTAGGATTAATTGATCCTAAGTATAGGGGGGACGGTCAACTTCTGATTCATTGATTCATCTATTTATTCCTTTATTCTTTAGACTTGTCTATACTTAGTACGAGTTATGTCTTCTCTTTTCTCTCCGATCTATGAGGACATAGCTCAAGCTAAGTATAGGGGGGTCGTATATACTGTGTATATACTTTAGCCATAACTCGTACTTTCGTATTTTCCTAATAAATATGGCTAATAATTCTTTAACGATTCATTAAAATTCGTAAGAAAAAGATGTTCTGTTCCTCAAAAATTCTTTTTGTAGATACTGATTAATAAATCAGGTAAAAACGTTTCTGCAAAATGTTTGAAAAATAGTTTGAAAATCTTTGTGAAAAATCTATTGAAAACTATTTGGAAAATATTTTGCTACATGTTTTCAACCTTTGTAAAAATGTGTGGTTTGTAAAAATTTCTTTTCTTTGTGTGAAATAAAATATTTGAAAAATGATTTGCAAATGGTTTGAAAAATGGTTGCAAAAATGATTTGAAAAACCTATATATACTGTTTGAAGAGCCTTTGCAAAATGATTTTCAAATATGTGTAAAAAGTTTGTAAAAACTATTTTGGACTATAGTTTTCAAAAATTGTGTGAAAAGCTTGTGTCAAATAAGTTTGAGGAATACTAACATCACACCAAAATCCATCTTATGTATATATGTATAAAATTGACCACTTACCCTTGTAAATTCTTAAAATCCACTTCTTGTATATATGAAGAAGCACTCCCGTGTACATATTTTCACCTAGTTTTGAGCCAAAATCTTTTTGTTTTTCAAAAACTCCCAAAAACATTTGCAAAAATTAAAATCCAAAAACATTTGAAAAATCTGTTTGAAAAATACAAAAAAAAATGCATTTGCATCTGCATGCATCATCTTTTCAAAAATCCATAAAAAGTTCAAAATCTTTGAAAATTGCATCACAAAAATATTTTCTGCATTTGCATAGCATTCGCATTTTTCGGATTGAGTTTGATAGTTGAACAAGTCTAAGTAAAATCCGAAGATTGGAGCTTGATTGGACCTTATAATCTACCTAATAACAGGAACCTTATAGGAACTGGGTTTGAGGTACTTCAGGTCTAGTTGACTTAATTCTTTGAGGATCACGGGACTTGGTTCAATGGATTCTTGACTGCCTAAGTAGAATATTTCGGAGCACACGCACGACTCTTGGTGATAATGACCTAACTTGGACACCTGCACCTTTCACATAGCTCTCCACGGATGAGGTGGTGAGGAGGCAGCTTCCTTTAGCTTGGGGTAGCATATGAGGGTAGTACTTCTAGGCGGAACCTCTCTTCTTCTTATAGTGAAGGAAGTGCACCTCAACTTGGTCTAGTGGTAATGAAGGCTAAAGACAGAAGCTGTGGGTTGCAATAAAGCTTCAAAAGAGGGATAGTCTATTGGCTCAAGAGGAAAATTTCTTGTATATATGCTGCACCATGTAGATATGTTGTACAGATGCAATTGAAAAAAAAAAAGAGAAAAAGAGAAAAAATGCAGAGAGAACTCCAAAAAAGTGGTGGGTCGGATTGAAAATTTAATAACCCCACCGGAGTGTATATAGTCCAATAAAGCAAAAGCTTATGGTATCCATGTTACATCTCATGAAGCTTGCAGCGGGAGACTTGGCTACACTGGCTGAGCTTCCAAAAGTCTATACTTCGTCCCCCTCTTCTTGAGCCGGTTGCACTTGAACTTAGAAGGGAATACCCCGCTTCTCGAGGAAAGAGTTGCTAGACCGAGGCATTAGAGTTACCAGGTGGGGGGAGGTTGTTTCTTTGTTACTTCTGAGGTGGGGAGCTACATATCACTTACACTGTACGAGTCAGATTCATAGTCGTAAGAGTTTGCGTATGAGTTGATGTACTTCTGATCTGGCTATTGAGGAGACTTGGACAGAGTTTTGGGATTCTCAAGGACTGTTGGATTTCAAACTTGGGTCTCATTAAGGTTCCGACCGCACTAAAATTCCAAAGGTCCGACTTAAGCTCCAAACTTTGATTTTGCGAAGACAAGTTCGATAATTAAACTTAATCTAATTTTCTTCTTTTTCTTTCCTTTCTTTTCTTTTTGCACTTATTGCATAAGTGTTTGCTAGGGACTAGCAAAGGTAAAGTATAGGGGGATGATGAATCCACATTTCATCATCTTTATTCTATCATTTTGGCACCAAAAACCCTAGCAAATGCCTGTAAATAGCCTTAAATCAACCATCTTAGCATCCATGCATGTGCATCACAATAGTGTATAAAATACTGTAATTAAGGCCAAAATTATAGAATAAATAAAGAAAAGAAAAAGAATAAAATATTGTAAATATTTTATGACCCAAAACCCCCGAGACCTAGGCATCTTGATGAATAGGTCGACAAGGAATAAAGTAGGGGGAGATAAGGTCAGAAATACAGTCAAAATACCTATACATTCTATTCATTATTTATTCATTTTGGGACCTATTTTTGGTTCCACTTTTTTATACATCAAATAACGAAACCTTGTACATGAAAGTTGTAGATAAATTAATAAAGAAAAATACAAAATTGATTTCACAGAAAAATAATGTACAGATAAAAAGTTATGGTCTGAATAAAATTCCAGAATGCCAACTTCCCAGACCCGTATCTCACAAATAAAAACTCCAAATGCAGCGTACTCACCTTTAATTGTATATAGAAGAAAATAATCTATCCAATGGTGGTGGTTTCGCATTTGGCGGAGCTACGGTTTGAAAGTTGAGTTTTGGACCCTCATTGTACACTTGTACTGAATAAAATATTCAATTTATTCTATATACATTATTTATTTATTTTTTGATTTCTATAATGTTGTAAATAATACATATAATAATTATGAGCATTTAAATCAGAATATAAACATCATTAAAACTCAAATAAAAATACTTGTATAATAGTTGATACATAGGTATTATACATACACTTATACCTATACTTAACACCTTTATATTTTATTTAATATACAAAACATATCAGAAAAATAAAAATAAAAATATATTTGTATACATAACAGTATTTTATCATTTTAGAAAATAATAAACACAAATAAATAAATTAAAAATACAAAATAAAAATAAAAGTATTAAAATACATAGGTAATATACCTATATAAGGCTAAAAAGTGAACTTGTAGAAATATGTATCATAAAAATAAATAAAAATCATAATAAAATACTACATAAAATAACAAATAATTTTCATTTTATAACTTTAATTTAATTCGACTTATTTCTATTTTTAAATGAATTAATAAGACATTTTTTATTCTCTTTCTCCTGGTTGGTCCACGTGGACCAACCAGGAGCTTGCGACTGTTGACCGGCGGGTCAACAGTCTGTCCTCTTCTTCTCAGCCCGTGGCGCGCGTCGTTTTCCCCCTGTCCTCGCGCCTTTTTCGAAGCCACGCCGCTCATCCTCTGCGGCCGCCTCCTTCACAAAATCTCCTCCTCGATCCATCACCTCCATCGCCATCTCCTCAAATCTACCCATATCTGCTCGATTCGCCCGTGATCTTCCCTCGAAGTCACGCCCGCGCCACACTTCAAATACGAACCCCCCTCTTCCTCTCCTCGGTTGAACACCTTCGGTCCACCCTTCAGCGCCAATCCCGTGCTCCTGAGCTCCGTGGAGGTGACAGCTCCACCGCCAGCCCTTCAGCCAAGGCGCGCGAAGTCGGAGGCGTCTCCACCACCTCCCGCAACTCCGGCGGTCGAGGTACCCTTCATCCTCTGGCTCCGGCCATCGAGGGCAGTCCCCCCGCTATTTCTTTAGTGCATTTTATTCCTGTTGGCTTAGGCTTCAAAAACCCAAAAAAATCTTGGAGTTTCATCACCCAAATCGATCGATCAAGTACCTTGGCCGGAGCGCACCTCCGGCCGAGCATCCATCTCGCGAATTACACTTTCCCCCGACCATCCAAGGGTCCAGGCAGTTTGCCCTGGACCCTTTGACTATTTTTGCAGGTCAAAGAACGAGCAACGACGCCTGGAGGCGAGTTTTGACGCTCGCCGGAGCGTGGCTGGACCTCCCAGCTCCGCCACCTTCGCCTGAGCACCTCGGCCGACGCCGAGGCTTTTTGACGCCTCTGATCGTTAGAGAAGACCTGCAGGAGGCTCCTCGTCCATTTTGGAGCTCAACAGCCATCAGAGCTAGCCGGAGGAGCGCGACGAACTTCGCCCAGTCGGAGCTCCGCCTCGTTCTTCCAACTGCCTCCACCGCCGTCCGATCGAGGAGACCTTCCAGATAGAACGTGGGCCGTCCGATCATCAGCACTCAGCCACCGTCGATCTCGCCCGAGATCTAATCTCAGACGTCCACAGCGAAGCGTCATCGGCCGTTCATCAAGCGCCACGTGTCAAGTGGCCTCTTCATCGCCGTTGGATCGCGCGCCGAGGGTATTTTACATCCCCACCCTCGCGCATTTTGCATTTGTATTTTAGTACTAAAACTTTTGTCCGTAGTGTAATAATTTTGTAATATTTGCATAAACACCCCCGTACTTTCCATATTTGCATTCCTGTCCTTCGCCACGTCACCTCACGTGACCTGTGCACGTGAGGGGGTGGGCATTTTGCAAGGATACCCCGGTTGTTTGTGTATTTCGTTTAAGTCCATGAACATTTATGTCAAGTTGTAATATTTTGGAGAAATTGCATCGAACCCCCTGAGCTTTGTAATATTGCAAAATACCCCTCCCAGGCGCGTGCAAGTCACGCGTCCTGTGGGTAAATTGCACATACACCCTTGCGGGTTTGGATATTTGTGTTTAATCCTTAAAATGCAAGTTTCAGAGTAATATTTTGTGGAAAAATTGCGTACATGCCCCTGGATGTTTCACTATTTGCATGTATGCCCTTGCCAGCACTGTTTGATGATTGGAGTCTTGTTCTAATTAATTAAAATATCTTTTTAACTCCAAAAATCCCACAAAAATAGGCTTAAGTTCCTGGATAGGTGTACTTTAACGCTATCTAATTAGTTTTTGATTTTATTTCATTTTAATATTTATTAAAAATCAAAAACAGCCTTTTTGTGTACTGTCTACCTTAGAAAATACAAAAAATATCAAAACACCTCTAAAAATTCCAAAAAATTCACCTAGTGTCTATTTTATCCTATTTTAGTGTCAGTCCAAAAATCATTAAAAATCTCAAAAGAAAAACACTAAAAATTGAAAAACACCCAAAAACTCCAAAAAATTAGATAAAATCAAAGAAAAATCCAAAAAATATAAACTCAACTTCTGTTTGTTCCTTATTTTATTATCTTTATGTGAAAAATAGTGTGAAGATTTTTAGCTACTGGTTGCTCTTTTTAAATTGCATTTTACTCACAACCAACCTTGTTTGCACTGTTTTCTCTTATTTCAGCTTTTAAAAATATCAAAAACATCTGGAAAAAGCCCCAAAAATCACAAAAACAGTAAAAACCTTAAAAATACCAAAAACATTTATTTTCTGAATTTTTGAGCATTTTCGTGCATTTTATAAATATTTCACTTTGCCTTGTCTTATATTGCCTTTACTTTCCTATATCGAAAAAAAGAAAATAGAAAAATATAAAATATAAAATATAAAAATCAGAAAATCAAAAATCAAAATACAAAATTAAAAATTAAATAAAAAAAATAAAAATAAAAAAAAAATTTTAAAAATCAAAAACCCACAAAAATTGTAGTTGCTTGCTTAGTGTAGACACATCACACACTTACACACTTTAGCATTTTTGCTAGGACTACCCTGCTTGCTCCCTGTGTTCGAACTCTCTGCATACTTGCCCTTTACATCATTTGTGCAGAGTTAAAAATAAATTTTAACTCCACATTTATTTCTAATTGTTGATCTTTAGTGTGGGTTAATTGTTGATTAATCGCGTTTTATTGTGGGTCGCACAGCGACAGATTTAGACCCTCGATAAAGCAGGATTATCACTGGTCACCACCCATTATCTTCCTTGTTCGTCGACCTTCACGTTCAAGATGATATATGCGTTGCTCCGATCCTTGTCGTCTTCCTTCGCCCAGCCTTGCGACCACGAGCACCTTGATGAAAGGGTTGTGGGGGTGGGGGATGAGGGTAGGAGGAGGGGTGGGCTCAAGATCAAGATTAGGGGGAGGAGCTGAGGGTAGAGATGGAGGAGCGGAGTGGAGGGGGAGGAGATGGGCGAAGGGAGAGGAGCAGGACAAAGGGAGAGGAGCAAGTCAGAGGAGCTGGGTGAAGGGGAGGAGCGTGGCAGAGGGATGGAGCTAGGTAGAGGGAGAGGAACTGAGCAGGGGGGAAGCAGGGTGTAGGAGCTAGGCAGAGGGGAAGGAGGAGCTAGGCGGATGGGGGAATCAAGATAGATGGAGAGGAGCTCGACGGAGAGGAGCGGGGCAGGGGAATGAGGCGGAGGGAGAGAAGCGGGGTGGAGGGGGAGGAGCCGGGAAGAAGGGAGCAGTGGGGGCGAAGGGGGAGGAGCAGGATGGAGGATGACTTGGAGCGGGAGGGGCAGCGACAGTGGAGGGTCTAGAGGGGGAATGGCGGCGATGGAGGCATGCTTGGAGGGGGAGGGAGGAAGAAGAAGAAATTGGAGGGAGAAAGAAGACGAAAAGGAGAAGAAAAGTATTTTTTTAACCCTTCATTTTTTAATTAATTACTTATGTATTCTCAAAATTAACGACCGCTTAAGATGAGGATTGACAACAACTAATCCAAGGGGCAAAAGTGATCATTGTGGAAGAAGTCAAGGGTACAATTGATATTCCCAAAAAGAAGAGCATAATTGATATTGGGATATGTCGGAGGGATACAACTGATAAAAACCCTAAAAAGAGAGTATGGTTGCAACATTAGAAATCTGGAATATAAGTAACGGCAACTCATAATGATAGGTTAAACAAATCAACCACTTCAGTATATATTAGTTTATTTCATAATTAAAATCCCTAATAACTATGTAATAGGTTTCCAGGGTCCATGGGGTATGACCTGTCTGTACATAAAAAATCTATTATCTATCTATACTATATATTAAGCAGGGGGTCTTGGCCCCTGCCTATTAATTTTTGGCACCCGAATGCCATATTTGCCCCTGATACAATACCCATTAGTTTTTTGGTCGACTTCTTCCTTGGATAATGGCATGATGGGATCTTTATGAGCCTAAGGACATCGACTGCCGGCGTAGTAACAGGAAGGGTGCCCTCCTCCATCTATTATTGTTTTGCCCTTAGATGATTAAATCCCACGCAAGTTACGTATTCTATCTATTAAATCGCCTATTTAAAGCACAAGTGGTGATAGATTTTGGTAGTACCTCAAGTATGTCGTTATTTCGAATTTATTTTTTTAATTTTTATCCGAAATAAATCTGCTCATATGCCTGGATGACATGTATAAATAATGATGTTTGTTTATATTCGTTTTCACTGCAGATTCGAATATAGAAATTTTTCTGTAGATACGCAAATACATATGGTATGGTGTCTATTTTATGATGATATGGATATGTACACACCAATCGTCACTGTATCGTCTGTTGTTAGATATATTGTGGTGATAATATTCGTGGTGAAAATGATTTCTTATATTTGAAGTTAGCGACGAAGCGAGATCGATATAACAACATCTATACATTGCTACATTTCATTTTTTACTAATCATTAGTAAATTCTTAATTATAAAAATAGTGATGCTTAACTAATTACAAAATTAAAATATCTATGCACTATCACTAATGATACAATAATAGATATAACACTTATCGCTTTGAAAAATTAAATTTCCAATGAACTCTGTCGTCGTTATGTCTAAAACAAATATATAGTGAGAGATTTATAAGAAACATCACTATACACCCATTTTATTGCAACAATACATGGTTGTACATTCTAATTTTTTTAAAAAAGTGGATATGAACGTGGATATTTTTTTAGCATGAATACCATCCACATGCGCAAGAGGAATACAAATCAATATATGCATATATATCATGAAAAATGAGAGCCGTATCTATATCTTCATATCTATATGAAAGAAAAATTAGAACTTCTTCATTTCATCATCTCTCTCTCTCTCTCTCTCTATATATATATATATATATATTCGGATGTATATATTTTATTTATTTTGCAAATAGGGATACAAATCCTAAAAATCATCTTAATCAGGTATTGAACAACATTTGTAATAATGCACGTTTACGATCTTAGATGACCATTTGAATTCACATTTGCGAGATTATTTATTAAAGAGTGGCTAATGTGCATGCATTGATACATATATTTTAGCTTATTTACTTATAATATTTTATATATTTTGCTATTATTTATATGTAAATATGTTTTAGAAAACTATTTCGAGGTATTTAATAACATTTGTAATAATGCATGTTTACGGTTCCACTTATGTAGATGATCCTTTGAATTTTAATTTAATTAGACTTGGTATTTTTTGTACTTTTCATAAATACCATCACAAATATTTGCTCTTATGTAGATCACATATATACATATTGTAACAGTTATTTACGTAGATGGTTTCTAGATATTTCTGTATTTTTCTATATGATATCTCCATGCCCAATCAAGCCATATTTTCAAGATAGACTATTTGAACATTCTGTGTTGTATTTATTTTCATTTTGTGATCTTTTTAACTTTATTGTGTAATGTATTATAAAAAGGAGGTTTCTTCTTGCTAATATCCCTTACCCGTGCAAAGCACGGGTATGCACCCTAGTTATTACTTATGTTAAAGCTGAGTTTTTTCTCGGCTAATGGACACGTGGCCATTCCAATGGCTAGCATTTCCCCCCTCACTCCCTATCTCGCTCTTATACATCTCTCTTTACATTTTCTTCCATGCATCCTCTCATCCACGTGTCTATTCCATCTTTATCTCCCACAGCCTCTCCCTCCCTCCCCTCTCTCTCTCTCTCTCTCTCTCTCTCTCTCCATTTTCTATATTAGTAAAGACAATGATCGTGATTATTTTTTGTATCTCAATTTTCAATTATGTGTGCATTCTCCACAACTATCTCGGCCCCCTCTACGTGAAAGGTGAATATTTGACGTGTCCCCTCATCTTTTTATTCTCTCTCCCCTCTATTTCTATGTTTAGAAATAAACTCTCATTTAAAATTATTACACACCATTTTCCCATACCATCTACTATTTTTTCATATTCAAGCAACTTCAATTTATTTCCAACGTGTTTTTATGCCTTCTAACATTTACTAACATAATTAACTTAAAAGTAAAAAATTATAGACAACAAATCAAACATACATGTAAACTGAAAGGATGTAATAAATTACTAAAGAAATAGCTTACACTTAAACTAAATAATGGAAATGACAAATAAAAAATGGTGATGATGGATGGATTTCTTAAAAAGCTACAATTAACCGAAAATGTACCTAAGTTCTTAATATTATCACCATAATAGGATATCAAAAATTGTAATAATTATTTCAATAATGTAACTAATAATTATTATTTTAATATTGTAACTAATAAATGAGAATCAATTCATTCTCTATATTTATCATACAAGTGGTCATCTCCTTAAATATATTCTTTGAATAAATTACCTTTGTCAGCTCCTTAAGGGCATATTTGGTTGTTGGGTTGGATTGGGTTATCCTTGTGAATAGTAAACTGCGAGGAGGATTGGGAGGGTTGAAAAGAGGGTACACCGGTATATCTCAACCGAACCCACCAACCAAACAAGCCCTAAATATATTCGTTTTTACCATTACATCTCATATCATGTATCAAGTTAATGCTTTATTAGGCAACAAAATTAAATAATTTGAATAAATATAATACAAAAATAGGACGAATGAAGGTGGACATAATATCTCGTATTAGAAAGGAGAGGTTTTGCTTTATCTCTATCCTGAATCCTACGTGGAATATCTCTGCATAAATAATAATATATTCCAACTTCCGATACACCAATCCAAGGGCCTGTTTGGTTGCAGGGTTGGGAAGGGTTGGGTTGGCCCAACCCTTCCCAACCCTCCAACCAAACAACCCAATCCTCCTCACAGTTTACTATTCACAGGGGTACTCCTGCCCAACCTAACCCTGCCCAAACCTGCAACCAAACAGGCCCTGACGATGAGACAAGACGAGTGGGTCACCACAGCAGACTTTGGGAGCTCGGCTTTTTGGTTGGGTCCCTTTGGCATCTTGCGAGGAGCATATAAGTTTTCAAACATGAAAGATATTGATTTTAAATATCGAGCCCATTGATTGTCCACAACTATATGCTGATTGGAACACCACGAATCAGATCTAGAAGTCTCTTGCCCAAAAGGAAGCCTCCTCTTGAAGCCTGTGCTAAGAGATAAGATCAGAACTGTACTCATTTAGGGGCAATATTTATTGACTTCCATATCAGAATA